>BQNB010100926.1:0-24592 GCA_026074375.1 Tanacetum coccineum | reverse complement strand
ACACCTAATGAATCTAGTTCCATAGGAACTACTTCAGGTGGTGGTCCCAGGTGCCAAGAAACCATAGGGGAAACTATTGCTCAAACTAGGTTTGAGAATGTATCTAAACATTCCTATGATTCATTGCTCGCAAGAGGTAACACACTTTGAATGATGAGGATAGACTTAAACTTGATGAATTGATGGCACTATGTACCACTTTACAAAACAGGGTTCTTGATTTCGAGAAGACAAAGACCACTCAACATAATGAGATTGCTAGCTTAAAAAGGAGGGTCAAGAAGCTTGAAAAGAAAAATAGGTCAAGAACTCATAGGCTGAAGAGATTATACAATGTTGGTTTCACAGCTAGGGTAGAATCCTCTGATGATGAAGAAAGTTTGGGTGAGGATGCATCCAAGCAGGGGATGATTGATGCTATTGATGCAGATGAAGAAATTACCCTGGTTAGTGTTCATGATGAAATAAAAGTTGATGAAGAAGTAGTTGAAGTTATTAACACTGCTAAAATAATTATTGATGTTGCTCAGGTTAGTGCTGCTGGTGATAAAGTTAGTACTGTTAGTGCTGCAATAACTGTTAGTGCTGCTACAACAACTACTGCTACAATTACAATTGTTGATGATATTACTTTGGCTCAAGAACTTAAAGAAATGAAATGTACAAAGCCCAAGAAGAAAAGGGTTGTTATACAAGAGCTGGGTGAATCTACAACTACAAAATCTTCACAACTATCTTCAAAACTATCTTCACATGACAAAGGTAAAGGGATATTGGTAGAACCTGTAAAGCCTATGAAAAAGAAAGATCAACTCAGTTTTGATGAAGAAACTACTTTAAAGTTACAAGCTGAATTTGTTGAAGAAGAAAGACTTGCAAGAGAGAAAGCTGAAAAAGAAAAAGAAGCTAATATTGCCTTGATTGAAACATAGGATGATATATACAGGCAAAGATTGATGCTGATCATCAATTGGCTAAAAGATTGCAAGCACAAGAATAAGAAGAGTTGTCTATTAAAGAAAAGGCTACATTATTTCAACAACTCTTAGAGAAAAGAAGAAAGCATTTTGCAGCTAAAAGAGCAGAAGAGAAAAGAAACAAACCACCAACAAAAGCTCAACAGAGAAACATAATGTGCACTTACCTAAAGAACATGGAAGGATACAAGCTAAATGATTTGAAGTTGAAAGAGTTTGATTTTATCCAAGAGATGTTTGACAGAGCATTAAAATGGGTAAATACATATGAAGACTTTAAAACATAGTTGGTGGAAGGCAAAGAAAAGAGAACAGGAATAGAGCTGGTATAAGAGAATGCAAAGAAGCAAAAGGTGGAAGATGACAAAGAAACGGCAGAGCTTAAACAGTGTTTGGAAATCATTCCAAATGAATAAGAAGTAACAATTGATGCTATACCTTTGGCTGTTAAGTCTCCAAGTATTATTGACTGGAAGATTTATAAAGAAGGAAGAAAAAGCCATTATCAAATAATAAGAGCTAATGGAAATTCTTAAATGTACATGATCTTTAGTCGCATGCTTAAAGGTTTTAATAGGTAAGATTTAGAAGATTTGTACAAGTTGGTAAAAGCTAAATATGAGACAACAAGACTAGTGGAAGACTTGGATTTGATATTATAGGGTGATTTGAAAATAATGTTTGAACCACATGTAGAAGATAAAGTATGGAGGAATCAACAAGACTACAAAGTGTTAAGTTAGAAGCTGTATGACTCCTGTAGAGTACATTTCTTAAGGATGCAACATATGCAGATTTACATGTTAGTAGAAAAGAAGTATCCCCTTGCACTACTTACACTTTGAATGATGTTGGAAAAGAAGCTTATGATTGATTATGAAAGTGAAATGGCTTATCAGCTTCTTAAATTCATCATAAAACAGCTTAAGAAGTAAAGAAGTGTTTGGAAGCATCCTCCTGGTGTTGATGAAGCCTTAAATTAAGAAACCTTCGATTTTGAAGAAGAATATCAAGTTTAGGGGAGGATTGTTAGGATTAAAAGTCTTCTTGATGCTGTTAGAATTACTGTTGCTCATGTTTGTGTTAATGCTGCTCAGCGGAAGTTAGTGCTGCTCATGAACTTCAAAGAAAATATCGGCGTATCGGGATTTGCTTGGCGTAGGCTCCACAAATAAAATATTCCAGAATTTTCTTGAGCAGGTTTGATACCCATAGAATCCACTTTTATGATTACGCCATATCCATAGATACGCCATTTCCATTTTTGGATACGCCATATCCGCTGAAAATGTGTTTTTTCTTGATTTTTGACCAAAGTATCATATACGGCGTATTCTTTAAAGTCGGGCAATGGTCTTGAGTTCTTCAAAGTCTTTAGATACAGCGTATGCTTCATGAATGATACGGCGTATAGGGTTGGATTCCTTGGAGTGCGCGCTACGTTCTCAATCAATCTGTTATATCATTCCCAATTTACATTTATTATTGTATCTTTGAATACTTATCCAGCTGGATACGGCGTATGGAAGCAAATTGATATGCCTATTGAATTTCGAACGGCGTTTATCTTGTGAAGTCACTTGCGCAGATACGTCTATCTCTTTAGCTGGATAACGGCGCGTATGTGTCTCCAGAAATCACAATCAATTAAATTCTTCGTTTTAGCTCCAAATTAATGCGCCTTTTAGCATTCTTCAAAAACACTCCTGAATTACTGATTTATCAACTTAAAGCAATTTTAAGTAACCATATCATGCAATAATTATATAAAAAGTGTGGCAAAACAGATGGGATACAAAGAAATAATAAATTGACATTATATATGTCATCAATCATCAATTGCGGCTGAAAGAGTTGCAAGCACAAGAACAAGAAGGAGTTGTCTCTGTTGAAGAAAAGCTACATTATTTCAACAACTCCTTAAGTAAAAAGAAAGCATTTGCATGCTATAAGATCAAAAGAGAAAGGAAACAACCACCAACAAAGCTCAATAGATGAAAGATAATGTGTACTTACCAAAGAACAAGGAAGGATACAAGCTAATGATTTGATTAAAAGAGTTTGAGTATTCCTATCAAGAGATATTGACCAAAAGCCTTCAAGAGGGGTAAATACATTTAAAGACTTTAGAACAGAGTTGGTGGAGGGCAAAGAAAAGAGAGCAGGAACTGAGCTAGCACAAGAGATTACAAAGAAGCAAAAGGTTGAAGATGACAAAGAAACAACAAAGATTAAAAAGTTAATGGAAATCATTCCAGATGAAGAAGAAGTAGCAATTGATGCTATTCCTTTGCTGTTAAGTCCCAATATATTGACTGTGCAGATATTTTTTATTTCACAATAAAAAAGGAAGAAAAATCTAGTTATCAAATAATAAAAGGAAGTTGAATGAAAGTCTCAAATGTACATGATCTTTAGTCACATGCTTAAAAGTTTTGACATGGAAGATTTGGAAACTTTGTACAAGTTGGTAAAAGCTAAATATGAGTCAACAAGACCAGTGGAAGACTTGGATTTGTTATTATGAGGGGATTTGAAAACAATGTTTGAACCACATATAGAAATAAAGTATAAAGGAATCAACAAGACTACAAAGTGTTGAGTTGGAAGTTGTATGACTCCTGTAGAGTACATTTCTTGCAAGAACTAATGGATATATGTCATGTCAAAACTAGTTAGGTGGTCTTTGGTTGGACACCTGAAGGGCAAGCCTTATATAGCACTATACATGTTATCTTTCAGTATTAGCTTCGGTGTCATGAGCTTAGCGCAACGTAAATACCTTTTTATGTGAAGTTGTATCTGTTATAACTGTCGCATACGTTTTGATAAACTTGTGGTCCACACTAATTACGTTTGAATTAAACCTATGAATTTACCAACTTTATGTTGACCATTTTAAGCATGTTTTTCAGGTGCTTAGCTTCGGACTTCTCTGATGTGCTATATGGAGTCTACGTGCAATATGATATCATCTTTCAAGATTTTATTATCATTCATATTCGTTGTCTTTTAAAAACCTAATTATGCTTCGGCAACGTTTTAAATTTCATTTCAAATCTTGTAAGACTTATCCATTTTTATTAAATGCAACGAGTTATGATTTTCAAAACGTCCATTAGTGGTCGTTCTTTGTACTTTGTATGATGTATATTATGACGCCACGCCCCCAGACACGTATTTCGTCCAGGCCCCGTTTGGGGGTGTGACATGTATTAAGTCATTTGTTTATAGAAAATATAATGGAATTTTAGGAAAGTATTGTAAGCCGACTAGGGCTCCTTAGTGTATAAATGGAGGTCCTAGGGCATAGAGTTTGATATAGTTTTTCATATATCTTTTATATTCTTAGCTTCAAGATCTTTGTAACCCTAATACTTTGAGAGTATTCGTATTATTATCATTAATAATATTAGAGCTTATTTGTTTTGAATTAATGTTTCATTGATAATTTTTCTTAATATTAAAGATTAGATTCCGCATAATCTTTAATACATTCAAATAAAGTTTCTACTATATTTGTGTTAGATTTATCTAATATAACTAATCCTTAAAAAAGCTTAAGGAATTCGATCTATTAAAGTGGGATCAACAATTATTACTAGTCTAAAAGCTCTTGATGAAGGTTATTCTAGCAAGAACTATGTTAGGAAATTTCTTAAGGCTCTACACCCTAAATGGAGAGCAAAGGTCACGGCAATTGAAGAGTGAAAAAACTTAACATCACTATCTCTTTATGAACTTATCGGGAACCTCAAAGTTCACGAAATGATCATCAAGAAAGATTCTGAAATAGTTAAAGCAAAAGTTGAAAGGAAATATCTTGCTTTAAAGGCTAAGAAAGAATCTAGTGATGAAGAGTGTTCGACATCCGAAAGTAAAGACAAAGAATACGCCATGGCGGTAAGAGACTTCAAGAAGTTCTTCAAGAGAAGAAGTAGATTCGTGAGACAACCTCGGATCGACAAAAAGACGTTTCAAAGAAGCCGAGATGACAAAAACGGTAAAAGTGATAGAAAATGCTTTAGATGCGGCGACCCGAATCATCTTATTGGAGAATGTCCAAAACCACCGAAAGACAAGAACCAAATAGCATTTGTCGGAAGTTCTTGGAGTGATAGCGGTAAAGAAGATGATGAGAAAGTCAATGATGAAACGTGTCTAGTAGCTCAAGCATCAAATGAGGTATGTTCTGAATCCTCCTACTTTAGTGATGAGAACTCGTCAATAGATGACTTAGTGCTAGATAATGGATATAAAAAACTATGCAAATTGAGTTTAAATATAATCACTAAAAATAAAAGATTAAAAGCCACTAGAAATAATTTAGAAAAAGAACTTAGTGTTCTAAAGGAAAGAGTGTCTACACTCAAGAAAAACAAGGGAGTTGATCTCGAATGTGTAAAGTGTCATATGCTTAAAATTGAGAATGAAAAACTCAAAGAGGAATTCACTAGATTAAATAAATTTGAAAAGAGTACACAATGTCTAAATGAAAGGTTAAGTAATCAAAAACCCTCTGGTGAAAAATTAGGTTTAGGATTTAATTCATTTGAAGAATCATCTAGTGGAACTAAAGAAATAAAATTTGTAAACGCTCAGAAAAAGGCGTCTTCTGATGAAGGTCCCATAAATATGGGCGGCCCCCAAAGTGTTCAGGCGGCCCCCAATACAATTATGGGATCGCCACCAGTTGGTACACCTGGATCTGAGAAAAGTGTTGTTGGAAGTTATATTTGAGTTGATAAGACAAAACAAGAATGAAACAAGATGGAAACAAAAGGACCAAAGTCGTCATTGTGGGATTATACAAGATGTAGAAGAAAATAAAGATTTGGTCAAACGAGATAAAGATGAAGAGATAAAGATGAATATTTAATTGATTTACTCATTAATATCTTTTAATAGTCTCTATGTAAAGCCTTGACTCATTATGCTATAAAAGGAGGTCCAGACTAGATACAAAAGTGTGTATGTACACGTTTGTATTAGGGATGGCAAAAAGCATCCGAAACCGTCGGGAAAACGAAAACCCAAACCGGTGGGGTCAGGGTGCGGGGACCGGGTTGGCGGGTAGTCCGGATGCGGGGCTGGGTAGTGAAAAAGAGGTGGGCGTCGGGTACGGGGTCGGGGTGGGGTTGTGGAAGTCCCGCAACGATGACCCGGACACGCTGATCACCTCAAACAGGGGACCCGATTGAGCCAGGGCAGGGGAGCGCATGTAAAGCGGGTGGGCGAGGAGTAGGAATGATAGAGGTACACGTGTGGTGTGCTGTTGGGGGAATGGGGTGGGGGGTGTGTTGGACGCTGGGGAGCGATTGAGAGGGTATAGGGAGGTGAGTATGATGGGGTTTTGCTGGTTTGAAGGGGTGTGGAGGGAGTTGTGATGGGGGGGGGTTTCTGGTGGGCTGCGGGTAGCGTGGGGAGGATAGAAGGGGTTTCTTGCTTCTGGTGGTGATGTTGGAGGAGTGGTTTGGGGGGGAGGAGGGTTTCGTGTTTAAGGTATTAAGTTAGGTTGGAAAGGGATTAGGGGGTGGGTCGTGTGGATGGGTCGGGTTGGGGGGGAGTGGACTCGGTGTATTTAGGCGGTATGAAGATGTGTTGTTTGGTAGGGGGGAGTGATCGATTGGACTAAGTGGAGGATGAGTGTGGTGAGGAGTAGGGTGGAGTGGGTATGTGGGGTGGGGTGGTTTTTGGGTGGGTGTGGGGTGTTGGTGGGGGTGTTGTGAGGGGGAAATGTGTGGTGTAGGGGTAGAGGAAAGGGTGTGTGTTGGGAGGGTTGGGGGAGGGGGGTTGGAAGGGGGGTGAGGGAGGGGGGAGGGAATTATGGGGGGTGATTGGGGGGGTGGTGGGGTTGTGTTGTTGTGGCGTGTGTTTTGGTGGAGTAGAGTGGGGGGTCGGGGCAATATGTGTCGTGGGGTTGTGAGGTGGGGGGCGATATGTGTAGAAGGTATGGGTTAGTTAAGGGGAGTGGAGCGGTTTTGTGGACGTGTGATGGGGAGCGATGTCGGGGTGGAGGGTGGGTGGGGTGGGGGAGGGTTATGGTTATTAAAAAATAGATGGCGGTGGGTCGGTAATTGGGGGAATGGTAGGTGTGTAGGGAGGTTAGAGGGGTGAGTGGGTTTGAGTGGGATGGGAGGTAATAGATGTTAATATGGGGAACTTGGTGTATGGGAAGAATGAATAAGTGGGATGGATGGCGGGAGAAGATTAGAGGAGGGGTGTTGAAACGTTGTATGGATGTGGGTTGCTGATGTGTGCGTGGGTAGGGGTGAGGCGGGGGTTTGTGGTTTGGGGCGGGTAGGTAAATGGTTGGTTGTTAGAAGAATGGGGGTCGTAGAATGTCGGTAAGTTGTTTGGGGTTCTGGGGTGAAGTGAGGGGTGATGTGGGTGGAGGGCTCTGTGTGTGGGTATGATTGTGTGCGGGGGTGGGGACTGGGAGGGTGGGGGTGAGGGTCATGGTAAGGGGGGGGGTGGGAGATGTTTTGTGACGGATGGGGGGGGATGAAAGGTGGTGCGTATATTTTATATTGTTGGATATGGAAATAGTTTTTTATTTGCATCTTATAATTTTTAAATATATATTTTTTATCACATTTTAATTAATTAGATTTTTTTTTTATTTTCTAATAATTTTATTATATAAATTTTTTTATTTTTTTGTTATTTTTTTTTTGTTAAATGAAAAATTATAATTTGATCATTTTTGCTTTTGGTATTTGTTTTTTTAACTTTTAAAATTTGTGAATATATTAGGGTGGTTTGCTTTATTCTGTCAGTGGGTTTTAGTGTGACTTAACTTTTGATACTCGTCATTTTGTCCATAGGATATTTAATTGGGGAGACCCGATACCCGTGGGGAAACCCAAAAAACCGATGGATAATATTAACCGGGTACCCAACGGGTAACGGGACGGGTACGGATGTGGATATTATAAACGGGTGCGGGTAAGGGTACACTAAAACCCACCCCGAACCCGACCCGTTGCCATCCCTACTTGGAACAACTTTCCTCGTCAAAGTTATATGTCATGGGAAATGTGTCTTCCATTTCCACACCCAACCAAATAGATCAAATGCAAACGGGCTGTTAGCACTAACAATTTGCGCCCTGAGAGATTGAGGGACCAAATGTTTGAGTTATTGTCTTATATAAACAGATATGCCTTGGAGTCGCTTGGAACCCGCAATGGATTCAAGATAGCGGATGCATGCTAAACCATATGAGGGTAACGAACGCTTCTCCACTTACAAGGCATACAATAGAGGTAACGTCATTTTTGGTAGTAATCTTCGCGGTAACATCATTGGCAAAGGTACGATTTCTAATGACTCTCTCAATATAGATAATGCAGAACATGTTGATAACTTAGGATTTAACTTGTTAAGTATAGGACAAATATGTGATAATAAGTGTAGAGTAACTTTCTCTAAACATGATAGTGAAATTACTAAGGATGTAAAGTCATAGGTAGAGGGTTATAGGAGAAAGGCTTTATTGGGAGAAGTTAGGAAATAAGCCTAAAGACAAAATTTGTCTTGCAACGATTGATGAAAATTTCACTCTGTGGCATAGGAGATTAGGTCACGCTAATATGCGTCTCATTCAATCGTTAGCATCTAAGGAACTAGTTAGAAACCTACCTAAGTTTAAGTTGATCACATTTTTGTGATGCTTGCAAATAGGAAAACACGCCACGCTTAGTCACAAAGCTAAGAATATAGTCTCAACGACTAGATGCTTAGAACTTCTCCATATGGATCTCTTCGGTCCATCCGCCGTACGGAGTTACGGAGGAAACCGTTACACCTTAGTCATAGTAGATGACTACTCTAGGTATACTTGGACTAGATTTAATTCTTTGACTCGTTAAGAAGTGCGGCGCAGAAGGGATTTGTACGGCGTATCTTTTTCAGCTTTGGTCCTTTCTTTTCTTCTATCATGCTTTCCAATAACTATAAACACTTGAACTTTGTTCTTTTTGAGCTCGGGATGACTTCAAGTGAACCTGCACATAATTCATGCTATTAAGTATTAAAAGTTCATGAGAAATGATAAATTATATATAAATAAAGCCACCAACAACATATATAATTAGGGCGTTATCAAGCATAAAGTAAACTATTAACTTAATAAATTATAGATTGAATACCGTTAGCATGGTTACTGATCTGACAAAAATAACAAAAGTCAATAAATCAAAGGATTAAATAGTACATTTTAAGTCTGGAAAATTGGCAAAGGTTACAGTTTACCTCTTTAAAAGAATTTTACCCCGAAATTCAAATAGTGCTAGAGCTAAAGACGTGAGGGTACCCGAGTTTCATTTGATCCTCACGTTCCCAAGTAAATTCCGGACCTCATTTCGAATTCCATCGAACCTTGACAATAGGAATTCAACTCCACTTCAACTTCTTGATTTCAAGCTCTAGAATCTCTATAGGCTCTTCTACGAAGTTCAACTTAGCATCAACTTAGATTTCCTCTAAAGGTACATGTAGGGTTAGGTCAACCAATCATTTCTTGAGGTTCAACGTGTGAAACATGTCGTGAACACAGCTTAGCTCCTGAGGTAATCTTAATCGATAGGCTACTGGACCGATCCTCTCTGTGATCTCAAATGGTCCAACAAACCTAGGTGCTAATTTGCCTTTCTTCCCAAAGTATACCACACCTTTCCAAGGTGATACCTTGAGCAAGACAAATTACCCACACTGAATTCTAAAGGTTTTCTTTGTTTGTCGGCATAACTCTTTTGACGATCGCGTGCAGCCTTAACCCAATCTTTGATCTGGGAGATCTTCTCAGTAGTTTCTTGTATGATCTCCTACCTAATCAATCATCCTTCTCCAACTTCTGCCCATAGGATGGGTAAGCGACACTTCCTCCTATAGAAGGCTTCGAACAGTGCACATCTCACGCTAGAATGATAGCTGTAGTTGTAGGAGAATTCAACCAATGGAAGATGAATGTCCCAGCTTCCTCTGAAGTCAATGACGCATGCCCTAAGCATGTCTTCCTAGGTCTGAATGGTACGCTTGCTTTGACCATCAGTCTGTAGATGGTAAGCCATACTTATATCCAAACGTGTCCCTAATGCATCTTGCATCGATTTCCAAGATCGTGACGTAACGCGACTATCGCGGTCGGATATTATTGATATTGGCACACCGTGTCTTGCCATAATTTCTTTGAGGTAGAGTCTAGCTAGTCTATACATCTTAAAATCTTCACGAATGGGTAGGAAATGAGCAGACTTAATCAACCAGTCTACAATGACCCAGATTGAATCATGCCCACTACTGGTTCTTGGTAATTTCGTAACAAAGTCCATGGCTATTCTTTCCCATTTCCACTCAGGGATCTCAGGTTGTTATAGTAAGCCAGATGGCTTTTGGTATTCAGCCTTGACCTTTGAACAAGTCAAGCACTTGCTAACATACAAGGCTATATCCTTCTTCATCCCTGGCCACCAGTACATATCTCTAAGATCATAGTACATCTTATCCGCTCCTGGGTGTACGGAGTACCTTGACTTATGTGCTTCGTCCATTATCAAGGTTCTTACGTCACCCGTGAAAGGAACTCATATTCGATCCATGTAATATAATGCCCTATCACTCCTACGCTCCATCTATTCGTCTAGCCCTTGCATCATTTATGCTGGTGCATTGACGACCTTCGATGCTTCATTTTGTGCCACTAGTATCTTACTCTTGATACCCGACTGAATGGTCATGTGCATAGCTCAAAATCTCCTAGGCTTGATTCTCTCCTTTCTACTTAGTGCATCAGCTACTACGTTCTCCTTACCAGGATGGTAGAGAATTTCGCAGTTATAGTCGCTGAAAATCTCTATCCAACGACGTTGACGCATGTTCAGCTCTTTCTAATCGAAGATATGCTAAAGACTCTTGTGGTGAGTATATATGACGTTCTTCGTCCCGTATAAGTAGTGTCTCTAAATCTTGAGAGCGAATACAACTGCACCCAGTTCCAGATCATGGGTGGTGTAATTCTTTTCGTGAATCTTCAACTGTCAAGAGGCATATGCAATCACTTTGCCCCTTTGCATTAGCACGTACCCTAGGACTTGGCATGACGCATCGCAGTATACCACGAAGTCTTTTAGGCCATTAAGGAGAGCCAGAACAGGTGCATTACATAACTTATCCTGCAAGGTCTAAAACGCCATTTCTTGCTCATCACCCTAAACATACTTCTTGTTCTTCTGAGTCAGATGGTAAGTGATTTGGAAAATTTAGAGAAATTTGCGATGAATCGCCGGTAATATCCTTCTAAACCTAGAAATAAGCAGACTCGTGTTGGCGATTTAAGGTCTTCCCAATTTTTAACAACTTCAATCTTGCTGGGGTCTACATGAATGCCATCACTGTTAACCACATGCCCAAGGAACTGCACCTCGTGCAACTAGAATTCACTCTTTGAAAACTTTGCGTACAATTTCTCCTTCTTGAGCAGGTCCAAGATTAACCCTAGATGCATTTCATGTTCCTCGTTTATCTTTGGGTAGATCGAAATGTCATCGATGAACACGATAACAAATTTGTCTAGGTAGGGTCTGCATACTTGATTCATCAAGTCCATGAATACCGCTGGTGCATTTGTCAGACCAAAGGGCATTACTGTGAACTCGAAGTGTCCATATCAACTTCTAAATGTGGTCTTTAGAATGTTGTCTTTGTGCACTCTCAGTTGATGGTATCCGGACTAAAGGTCTATCTTGGAGAAGTATCGTGATCCTTGTAGTTATCAAATAGGTCGTTGATTCTTTGGAAGGGATAACAATTCTTGATGGTCAACTTGTTCAACTCTCTATAGTCGATACACAAAAAGAACCGTCCTTCTTCTTACAAATAATACCAGTGCTCCCTATGGCGATGAACTTGGTCGAATATAACCCTTCTTCTGGAGTTCCTTGAGTTTGTTTGACAACCCCTCCATTTTAGTAGTTGTCAAGCGATAAGGAGACTTCGTTACCGGCATTGCTCCAAGGATTAAACCGATGTGAAACTGGATTTCTCACGAAGGGGGTAATCTTGATAGGTCATCAGGAAATACCTCGAAGAATTTTTGAACGACAGCAATGTCTTTTAGTTTATGCTCTTCTACTTTCGCACTCATGAGATGCTTCACCTTCTCTTCTTGCTGTTCTTCGTAAACTCTAAGCATCTCGCCATGTGGTAGTGGAATTCTAAATACTTTCTCATGGCAAATAATTTTGGCTTTGTGCCTGGACAACCAGTCCATCCCTATAATTACATCGAAGCTTCCGTGTCCAAATGGTATCAAGTCGATGTCAAAGGTATAACCTTCTATTTCCATCTTCTAATCACGTATAACCTTATTGAACTCTACTAGTTGCCCGCTAGCTATTTCAATTTCATAACTAAAACCTAGACTACTGGGCTTTATTTCTAACAGAGGTATGAAAGTAGTAGAAACAAAGCTATAATCGACACCAGAATCAAATAGCATTGTAGCATAGTGGTTATTTAAGGAGAACATACCCGTCACAATGTTCGGGTCTTAACAAGGTTCCTCTGATCCCATCACGAATGCTCTACCATGTGTCGGATTACCATTGTTTCCACGACCTTGACCTCCCTCAATAGTCAAAGCTTGATTTAGACGATTTCCTCTTTGTCCTGGTGCTCGGTTTAACCTAGGGCATGCTGACTTATGGTGATCAGTACCACCACACTCATAACATGCCCTACGAGCTGCTATTGAGTTTTGGGTATTCAGTGGAGTCACCATCTTGGGTCCCGCCCTGCAATCCTTGGCAAAGTATCCTAAGCGGTTGTAGTTCGTACACTTACGACAAGGCGTCTCGGGGTAATGGTATAAAGGGCAGTTTGTATATTTGGGTCCTAAACCCGTGTACTCCTTCTTAACAGGGTTGGTAATTGTGGCAAATACCTTCCCATTCCTTGTTCTCTTATTATCAACCTTAAAATTCCCTTCCTTACTCGGCTCTCCGCCATCTCCTCTTCTCGCACCACTCTTCCTCAAAGATCCACCCCTAACTACCTCATCAGTTAACACCCCAGCTTTTAGAATAGCATTCTGGATTATAGGCGGCTCAGTTCCAACTTCTGCATTTCGTTTCTTGGACAATACCTTTCCTTCATCAATGCCTTAAAATCTTTCCAGGTCATGCCAACTGCAGCTTCTCAGTCTCTAGCCTGGACCTGGTTATTCCACCATGTCAGTGCCTTACTGGTTAGCGAACTGGAAGCATACTTGACCTTATGGTTGACTTCACAACCACTTATATCTTGTACTGCTTCCATTTTATCAACCCAACAGGTGTAAGCTATCACACCACCCTTACCATCAAAGTCCTTCGGCTTACATGCCATAAACTCCTTGTATGAACACCCATCCGACAGTTGCTCAAGTTAACATTCCTAACATCTTCATGGATGTTGTCGTTGGCGGCGTTATCGTTTCGACTTCCGTTGATCCCTTGATTGCTAATGTGATCACCTACTTGAGCGACGATAGTAGGAAGCATGTCTTGCAACTGTTGAGCGATGACAGTGGGATAGTCAGGGACCTCCTCGATGCCTCCATTCTTTCACCTCCTCTACCAGTCTGTCCACTCGTCCTCCCACCTCATGGTGTAGCATTTCGTCAGCCAACATTGTGTGTTTTCATATTTGGAGGCATTATCTACACGAGGGAGGATACAAGTAAGGATTAGGAAGGAGGGGAATTTCACGTATAGATGGCCCTAATATACTATTGTTCGAATCGCGACCTAGGTTATCAACACTGACTTGAGTGAGCAGGATCGCCAAGTAAATGTGGGTCGTGATTCATCTATAATTACGTTGGCCACCGTCTTTATATATGCATCCTTTCCAAATTATACTCAGTAACATGCTTACACAGTACAATGATTGACTTAGCTAAGACGATAGACGAAAATTACGCGCAGAATAAGTATAAGCGAAAATCGCACACGTAGTTTCTATTATGCAAGCTATATGAAGGTTCCTAGGTTATAGTCTAGGTCAAACCACCTAGTTCTCTATAAACATTGGCTCTGATACCAATATGTCACACCCCGTCTAAGGCGGACAAGGTGTGACGGAGGGATTGATCATCATAATACATGGTAACAACATAGAGAAAAATAAATGCATTTCAAATAAAAGTGCTACGACGTCCTTTGACAATAAGTGGATACTTGTGTCATGACTAGTCGAATCACAACACATAGTCATAATTATTACAAAACAACTCCCCAAAGTTGGAGTGATACATGTCTAAAATGATCCGATTACATAGCCCTAAATAAAACCTCTAAATGTAGTCTGCCAAAGAAAAGATCCTCAAGGGATACTCTTATGTCTTAAAGGCCTTCTAGCTTATTTTGATATCACTGAGCAGTAACTTCACCTGAAGATGATATTTGAAAATGTCAACATAAAGTTGGTGAGCTCGTAGGTTTAGAGTGTAAACCTAGTTGCTGTACCAGAATTTAAAGTGGGGAAATAGTGCAATACAATAGCGGAGTGCAAGCAGTATGAATAGTATTCCGTCAACAACAAAACAAATCATATCGTATCATAGCAATCCAGTCAAATCAACAAGTCAATAGTGGCCCAAGCGCTTATAGTTTTCCAAACCTATCGCCTACTAGGTGGAGCTACACAGTCGAATATTCTCCAAAAGCATAAAGATAGTTTAGCACAGTAGTAAAACAGTTTAAAAGAGATTTGAGTATCATTTTCCTCTAAGGAAAGTGGTTTAAAAGTGAGGCTATGAAGACTCACCTTAATTAAGGATAAATAGTAGCTTATATAAGATGATCAAACAATGTGCAACAGCGCCCAGTCACAACCTAACAATTAATGTCTGACTCAGAAATATATCTATAATGTACAATTAAATTAATGCCTATGAGTTTTAAAAATGTTTTTGTATCACTGTTTTTAGTATTATTGGTTGTGTGGTGGTTGACAAGTTCGAATCAAGAAAATACATCGAAGTATATATATTAGATTTTATATACTTATACTATTTAAAGAAAATAGAAAAGTATCAAAAATAAGAAGTAAACAAATAGACGATAAGCAATTATTAAAATATGTTTCAGCAATCTTCCCAATAAACCCCAAGTTAACTAGATTAAGTGTTTAAATTATAAGTATTAACACGTTTTAAATATACGAAATAAATAGTAGGTGTTTTATAATTTATAAAATTATAAAATATATTTTTTGTCTTTTAGTCGATTATTAAAATAATAATATTTTATTATTTTGTTTTTTTATTAGGTTTTTAAGAAAGTAGGTCCTTGTAAAAATATTTCTAAGTATAATAATTTTATAAAATTTCGGTATGACTTGTTCGTCTATAAACACTTTCCAAGGTCGTAGACCTTATTCCAATTCACCTTTCTTTAAACTTAAACCAATTCTGACAATTACTTATCCTACGTTTACGCTACGTTTTATCCAAAACACATTTCCAAACGACTATATTAACCATCCTAAACTTATATAAGTATAATTCAAATAAATCGATCAAAAATCCGTTTTATATGTTTAAATTTTCTTGCTTTTCACTTATTGGGCCATAAGGCCCAATGTTAGTCTAATATCCTTAGTTTAGCTCTTAGTTCGTAATTGGCCCAATATCGAGTTTACTAGTTAGCCCAAATGATGAAAAGCCCAATAAGATCAATAAGCCAAAAATACCAAATAACAAAAATAATCATTTTGGTAAGTTATGAAAATAAGTCGAAGCTCGTTAGGCCTTTGTTGGACGGGTCGGTACGCATAAGCCCAAACGAACACTTCAAAATTCAATAAGCCCAAAAATAAATCCAATAAGCTATATAACAACCAAATAAGCACTTTTAGTGTCAAAATAAGCTAGAACATAAGCCACAAAAATAAGTCAGACCTCACAAGCCCAAGCCTAAGCCTCGGTTGGGCTAGGCTTGTTAGGCCGAGACTTTATAAGCCCAAAATAAGCTATAACGAACTTAAAAATAAGCCCTTAAGCTACGAAGCCTTTTTAGTCTAAAAAATAAGCTATGAAATAAGCAATAAAAATGGACCAAAAGTTTAAAGGACCAAAGACGACGTTTCTTTTGTTTACTTTTTACACCGAAACCAAAATAACCCTTAATAAGCACTCAAATGCTTATTAATAAGCCGAAATAAGCTATAAGCATTTATGACCAAAAGTTTTATTTCACCAACACAACCATAATATTACAATGATACTTTACCCAATATTTCTTTTTATTTCATTCGAACCAAACACATACTTTTAACACTTTTATAACTTTTAACTTTCGATTTACAAAAATTAGTGTACAACTAGTGTTTATGTAACATAAGATTAACAAAAGTACAAGTATTATTAAGAAATGATTACTTACAAAAATGAGGGTTTTAGGAGGAGATTAAAGCTAACCAAACAACCCAAACGATCACTGGAACTTAACCCGCGTACATCCAAGCTTTCATGTTCTTGAAACAAGATAAAAAATGTATGGTTTTGGTGTGTGTTGGTGTTCGTACGACCCAAGAAGAAGAGAGGAAAAGAGAGAGTTTTTGATGTGTGTGTTTTTGGTATTTTAGTGTGTGAGTTTGAAATGAAAGAAATGGACAAAGTTGTATAAAACATGATCTTAAAAATTATGCTAGTGTGTCTCCTATGGGGGCCGGTTGAACAAGGGATCCAAGGAAGGGTATCCCATCTTTGATTTTTAGACTTTTCTCGGGACTTGTGATGTGCTTAATTCGTAAGTAAATGTAATTCCAAAAGTTCACGTATTTAAGTAAGTGTTATAAATAAGTTTAGTAGTCTTAAAAATATCAAAAGAAATAAATTCATAGTTAGAATATTTTAATGAAGTATGGACAATAATTTGACGTGCCGGGATGCGTTGTTTGTCGTTTTAAGTTAAATGCGGGATAAATCTCCCGGTAAGTGATTTAATATATATGTAAACATTTAAAAAGAAATAATTCAAGCATAAAGTGAACTATTAACTTAATAAATTATAGATTGACTATCGTTATCACGGTAACTGATCTAACAGAAATAACAAAAGTCAATAAATCAAAGGATTAAATAGTACATTTTAAGTCTGGAAAATTGGCAAAGGTTACACATGTGTTGGTATAGCTTTTGATTTTATGTGAGGAGCGTAAAAGAAATCGATGTAGCATTCATGGCGACTAAACGGTGTATGATATTTATTACTTTCACTAATTTAGTTTAGGTTGTTAGTGACGTTTGTATTTAAAAAATGAATGTTTTTTCTACACATTTGTATTTAGACAACATGTTCTTAAAAAAAATCCGAGATGTTTTTATCAACAGTGAACTATTGGGTTTATTGGACGGTAAACTGTTTAACCACACAATCATTGACTATTCAAGATTTAGTTGGTCAGCATAGTTATATAATTTTTTTCTAATTTAAGTTTAGAGTTTAACGACATGACCTGTTTCTAAAGTTACTTAAATATGTTTTTATAGCCAAGTCATTGCATGTCGTACACTTTCAAGGTTATTGAATCAGAGAACGTTTTGAAAAAATGGTCTGGGAACAATTGCTTAATTTCAACTGTGGTGGAATCTATAGGCATGCATTATATTGGTATTTAGTTATTATTATTATTTTGTTAGTTGTTATTGGATTCATGTATCTATGTTTGTGTTAGTTTATGTTTTTTTATATGTGTCTTATGAATTTTTGGGATCTGCATGTTTGTTTGTGTTTGTTTAATCTTGTTGTCGTGTTTTTATCTCTCAAATTTGAAGCTTGATATGTGGCTGTAAGTTCTGGTTTTATAAGCTGTGTATAAGGTGAGTAAAGAACTTTTGATTTCTTAATTGTTACATGATTTTATTGGTTGCGTATAACTTATAGTTATGGTGCTAAGTTGATAATTGTTGTTAATTAAAAAAGAAATTGAAGTATTTAGGTTTGTGTAAGTGTAAGCGTGCTAGGAACTTTTGATTTGTTAATTGGATTGATGTATTTGTGTTTGTGTTAGTTTAAACTTTTTGATAAGTATGATATGTATTTGCGGGTTTTCGCATGTGTGTTTGTATTTGTTTAAGCTTGATGCCATGTTTGGGTGTTTTATATTTTAAAGCTTAAAACGTGGGTATAACTTAGGATTTTATAAGTTGTGTATAAGAAGAGTTAAGGACTGTTGATTTATTAATTATGGTGTGCCTTTATAGGCTGTGTATGTGTTTGTTTCAGCTTGCTGCCATGTTTTGGTGTTTCATATTACACAATTACCGTTGCAATTATTATCGCGAGTACTTTAGGCTTCTGCGCGTCGGCTTACGAAAATATAGTTTAATATTTATTTCATTAGTTGTTTTGCTATGTTTGGCTTTCATGATAACTGCTTGGATTTGATGACTCTGTCATCTGGTTGCAGGTGCGTTTTATAGTTGCTACAATGTTTGACCGATAGTAGGCGTATCATGTTTGCTATTAGTAAGGCATTGTTTGTCTTTCTATTTTGGTTTTTTTAACTATCGCATGATTTCATAGGTTGCATATAAGATATGTCTATGGTTGCTAAGTTGACAAGTGTCTTTGATTAAACTACGAAACTGATTTTGCGAATTAAAAACTGTGTTTTTTAATAGGGCCAGTATATGTTATGCTTATAGTTGTTAAGTTTGTAAGTGGTGTTAATTAAAAAAATAAATCTATAAGGTGGCTTTGAAGAGAAAAATGAAAGTCTTATTATCATTTAGTTGCATGGTGCCTTTGGAATTACTTTCAGACTTTATTAATGGCATGCTTATGTTTTAAGTATGCATTATTTGGGATAAAGTGAATTGGCATGATTTACGATAGAGTGAATTGGCTGTGATGTTTTGGATTTGCTTCTATGTTTTCTCGTTCATCATATTTTAACATTTTGAATGTTTTTGGTTGCTTATGTAATTATGCATTGTTGCGTGTGTGAAAATGTGCCATAGTTATTAATGGATTGTTCTTTTTTTTATTTGTCATATACTTTATACGTTGGTTATAATGTTGGATTGAGGAGCGCGAAAGAAATCGATATAAAGATCTTGCCTCACGCTTGGATGAGAATTTTTTACCATTTCGTTGCTTGAGTGGATGGGTTTCTGTCAGGTTATAGTTGAACTTTTCCCCCAATAAGTTTGAGGTGCCTTGACTCAGGTAAATTCTCCTCACTGGCTTTAGTTAATGTTTCCAACGATATGTGTTCGGATTACTAAAAATGATGTTAATTTAAATATGGAGTTGAACTTTTAGACTAATATTCAAAAAAGAAATAAGGGTTTTTTTGGGTAAAAGGGACTCTCCCCGGTAAAATATAAAAAAAAGAAAAAAAAAGAAAAGAAATAAGGGTTCAATTAATGACCATAATTTCATTCTTAGATTTAGGTTGTTTACAATGATGAGTAAATATTTAATGTTTAATTATTTATGTCAGGCTTCCTTAAATGTCTTGAATCGATTGCACCAACGTTTATTAGTGTTATTTGCTTTCATGATTGCAAGGCTTTTGACTATTTCCTTTGCATCTATCTCGGACTATGTAATGCTAGATTAGAAATGGGTATGATGAAGAGGATGACGTTCGTGCGAAAGCTTATAGAGGCACAATAAATAGGTAGAAGGTTGGTGCTCTCATTCATCTTAAGGAAAAAAGTGTTCATGATAGTCATAATATGTTGGTGAACCATTGATCCATAAAGATGAATCAGGTTGGACAAGGGTTGGTGTATTATGGAAATGTTTTGTGAGTGGTTCAACGTCCATGGATTATAAATGAAATGTTAGTTTGGGAGGTTGTGATGATGACTTGGTGGATGATTCAAACATTATGAGGTGATAGTGTGAGATATGGACATAAGATGACTTTCAACTTCACATCATTTTCCCTTGTATGATCTTATAGCTTGCTTACTTACGACGGATATAGCATTTTGCTTATGGTTGGTACGTTTCTGGTAAAACAGTCAACAGTTGACTGTTGTAACTGCAGATTCAAAATGCAAATGGAAACTATCAAAAAAGTTTGTAATCTCAAGCATACAGTCGCATAATTCTATGGAAGTTTGTCATCGATCACTCTTAGCTTATTAATGTGCATCCCGACCGCAACATATAGTCACATAATTCTATGCTAATGTACAAGGTTTATTATCTATAGCTTCCTTTAAGCAAAAGATTGTAACAACACTTCCTAGGACTCGAGTTAGTTTCATTTGTTAATTCTCTTTTTCTTATATTGTATCTATGACTATGAGAATATAATTAAAGAATGTTTATTATATAGAACCCTTCTATCAGAAAATCATTTGGGGCGAAATACAAATTTATTTTTTATGGTGTCGTTCGATTTGTTAACTTTCATGATAGGTCTTACATGTGATTACATGTCTCATCTTGATATGATTTTTGCTTCCTGTTTTGTTGTTAGGGTTTAATGGTGTATAATATTCATCGCAAGACAACTTACGGGCTATGTCAATCTATTAGATATTAGGCTCCCTTCTGTTACATCAACATAACATCGAATCCAACTCATATCTATCTCAGCACCTTATCCTAACATTCAAATTCAAAATTTGAATTTGAATTCTAAGGCTCTTAAACATCCCATCATGACAACTCATGCCAACTCAAATCCAACCAATCTTTATCCCACATGTTGATATTTAAATTTGAAACTCAAATTATCCCTCTCAATATCCACACTTCCTCTCCAAGTAAAGGAATATTCCTTTAGCATATTACTTATTCCTTTGGCATATTCTCTCCTTCCTAACTATGCCAGCTTACTCACTTAACCATGATTAGTTTCTAACTAAGCTATTTTACCTTTGAGGAATACCCAACATACCCTTTGTCCAATGGTTCTTTTCTATCTCCTTAAAGTTGGACAAACATCCACAAATCTCTTTTATATACTTCACAAATGTTTTTATCAAATGGCTATTTGAGTTGGTTGACCTTGAGTATAAGAATAGTGGAAAGGCCAAAGCGTGAAGTACAATTGGAGGTTTAGCAAAAACGTGTATTTAAAACAACAAAAACCCAAAAAACCAAAGTCAGGTGTCTGGCGCACTGGTCACACACTAACGCGTGGGCAGCGCGCCACACTCGAAATGGTTTTTTTAACCATTTTGGGGTTTTAGCCTATAAATACCTTTCCCTTGCTCTTGTATTCCTCACCTCTTTCCATTCTTTCTTTCTTCTCTTTTCTCTTTTCCAATCCTCTAAGTCTAACACCTCTTGTGTTCTTAACTTCCGAATCTATCATTCTATTGAAGAACACATCTCCACGAGAGAGACACACAAGTACCTAATCCACAGTTATGTGTTATTATTTGAGGGTCTTCTTTCTCATACCCTTTCTATTAGAATTAAGTCTCTAGGTTAGGTTAGGGCTTGATTAAAACAAACAACTTTAATTCAATTTGGTTGTACGGGAAGTTGGTATGTGCTTAAATACACATACCTTTTACCTAATAAAACAAGCTAAAAAGACCAATAATGAACGATAAATACATAAAAATGCATTGTATATGTGTGTTTTGTGATTTATGTCTTGCAGGTAACGGATATATCAAATATGGACAAAAACAAGCCAAAAAGGATAAAACCCGAGCATGAAATTGGAAGAGTGCAAGAAACCGAAGCCGAAGGCGTATACATCCTTAATGGGCTAACCCGTACCCATTTTAATGGGCCGGATCAACCCATTAACTTTGTATCTATAAAACTTTAGCCTAAAACCAAGTCCATAATAAATCCCAATCCATTTAAAGCCCATGTCTAAGTCAAAGCCCAATCCACCAAAAGTTAAAACTGTTATAAAAAGGGGGTTAAATTACTGTTTATTGTTTCCATTTCCCTCTCTATCACACAGAGTAACAAATAACCAGGGTAAATCTCTCCTCAACCACACACACATTTATGTGCTTCTAGAAAGAGACCTGACACGTCTAACACACCTTTGACACACTGGCGATCCTTAGCTCTCCTATTGGCTACTAATTCATGGAAGAAATCTAAGGGATGAAAGAGATGGTTGAAAGATCAAGGGCTAGGATTGATGGATTGGGGTGCGTCTCAAGGACCTAGAAGCTTCACTCCATCACTATAAAAGGGGATGTAGTCACACAATATTAATCATCTAGTGTAGGAGTAGATTAGTGTAAGAAGTAGTATAGTTGAAATTTCCATCTTATGTTATGTTTGATGTAATGAAACTCAGCTTATTGTACTCTTCTTGTAATTAATAAAAGTATTTTCAGCTTAATTCATTTGTGTACTTTCAATTCAGTTTTTTATGCAATTTACTTAAACTCCTTAATAAGCCTAAACGTTTTTCCAAGCTCTCTTTATGTTAGATATTAGAAAAAGACTCGGTCACCCCATGTATTTTACTGTTTATTATAGCTCGTAGTTTAATAGTTAATAGTTCGTTTTTCGGTTTTAAGTCGGGTACGAATACCCGGTATATTGTAAGTACTATATATAGCCTCTTCCAACTTTGGAAGAGGCAAGCTAGTCATTATTTCCTTTTCATAGAAAAACACTTTTTCTCTCTCTAGAAAAACTCTCTCTAGTGTTTCTCTCTCTAGAAACTAGCCAAATCCAAGAATCGACCCCGTGTTATGATATAGGATATACCACAATTGGTATCAGAGCTAATGGGATGATTAGATCGTGTGTATGTGCGATTTCTTGCTTGATTTAGATCGAAAAGTGTACCTTTTAAGGCACCTAGCTCGTTTTTCTATGATATCCGAATTTTGTTGTTTGTAATGATAAAGTTTGGGTGTTTCTAGTTGCTATTACCTTGTGGTACTGTGTTGTGCAAAAGAAATCAAGCAAAATCGTTCAAAAGGGTGATTTATAGGTGATTTTGTGTGATAAAAGTCATTGTTTTTCGTGGAGAGTTGCCAGAATTTCTTCACGGTGGGTTGCTAAAAAATATTATTTTATTAAGTAGGTTACCAACCCTCTGACACATGGCGGGTTGCTTAGGTGGCGAGTTGCTCAAGAGGTGAGTTGTTACTAAGCAGCGGTTTGCTTACCAGCGGTTTGAACAGGTTATCAGCAGGTTGAATATTTTAATAGCATACCCGGTATATTGTAAGTACTATATATAGCCTCTTCCAACTTTGGAAGAGGCAAGCTAGTCATTATTTTACTTTCATAGAAAAACACTTTCTCTCTTTAGATATTCTCTCTCAAGTGTTTCTCTCTCTAGAAACTAGCCAAATCCAAGAATCGACCCCGTGTTATGATATAGGATATACCACAATATTGCTTGTTTTGTCTTTCTTATTGTGTAGGTACAGATAAAGCAAAAATACAAGAAAACGATAAAAAATGGACAAACACGGACACGAGAACGGAAGAGCACGCAAAGAGCCGGGAGAATGCTATCAATAGTCAACAAAGTCAAATCTCAGTCAACCAAAGTCAAAGTCCCAACAAGACAAAAATCCCAAAGTTACCAAACAGTCCTTCATAAATCTCTAAATTACAAAAGTGGTCCCTAATCCCTATAATTAGTTAACACCCGTTAACTAATAAACCCTAAACAAAACAACCCGTTAACTTTGTATATAACAAATCCAAATACCATTTACCCGGCCCAAATTCCATGGCCCTTTCCTTTTATAAAAAATCCAAGTCAACCCCGGGTCAACATAAATCAAACGCACCCCTTTCAGAGTAAAAATGAGCGGGAAAAACAGTTTGTTACTGTTCACCCATCGTCTTCATTTTACCACAGGGTCAAAAAGAAAGGGCAATTCACAATTAAGGGCTAGAAAGGGTAATTCAAGGAACAAAGTACACATTGGCAGGGTAATACATCATCATAAGGCTCCTATTGGTCAAACCCCAAGAAAGAATGACACGGTGGCAAGCAAGAGAAACACAAGGAATGAAGTTATTTACTCTAGAATCACTCACAAAAGTAGCACACAGGCTGTCACATCACGGATTGCCACGCTGGCAATCCGTGTGACAAGAATCTAATCCAACGGTGATTAAGGAGCATCCAATGATTGATAGATGATCAAAGGCCAATGTTGAGAGGAGGTGTAACTGAATTTAGACCTAGAAGCTTCCCTGGTAGCTATAAAAAGGCTCATTCACTCACACACATATATCTTCTTTTCTTGTAATTTTTTTTCAATTAAATTAGCTTATGTAGTTTTTAGTTAAACATGTAATTTCCTCTTTTAAATCCTTGTAATCTCTTTTCTTAAGCTTTGTAATCTAATTTGAAAGTTAATGAAATCAGAAGTTTAGTGTTAATCATCTGTTCTTAGTCATAAAATTCTCAATAAGCCAAATGTTTGCTACTGTCACTCATAAGCTCACACAAGCTCATTCTAGCTCTCACAAGTATCTAAGCTTGTGATTGAGCTTAATTGGCCATTTAATCTACTTAAACTATAAAATCAGCTTAATACCTTGTCTTATTGGATTTTGAGCTTATAGAAGGGAAGCTAGCAATGGAAGAGCTTCCATGGACTTTTACTGGCTTATCAATGATAAGCCAGAGCTAGTAGATAAGCT
>BQNB010100924.1:0-24592 GCA_026074375.1 Tanacetum coccineum | reverse complement strand
ATATCATGAATATTTTATATATTGAGGCTAAAAACCATATACTAACAAATATAACATGTAAAAAATAAAATTATGCCACACGTATATGTAATTAACTTGCTTTATTTGTAAAAAATCACGAAAAAAACAAAACCCGGCCCGGTTTAATTTGACCCGTTTTTTCGACCAAAACCGGTTCAACCGGCCGCGTCGAACCGGGTTTCAAAACATTGTTTAACATATACAGTACTCAACATATTGTTGGTGTTTAATAAAAGTGAGATTTAACATTTGCAAGAGGTACTATTTGTAAATGTAACTACTGTACTTTATAATAAAGCCATTTTTATAGTTGTCAGCTGGGGGACCATTGAACCTACAGAAAAAGATATATCATCCCCAATCACATGCTAGCTTTTACAAAGTTTTAATTGAGAATCAGTTATTTAGTTTAAAGAAAAAAATAATCCTATTATTAAAGTGATGATTATTCACTTTTAAAGTTATCCAAGGAAATGATCACTTGCAGATGTTTTAAACTAATTGTTAAAAGAAATATTTTTGCACCTAACAGTTTTTTTTCTTCTTATTTTACATACAATACTAGGTCTCTACCCGTCCGATGGACGGTTTTCTTAATAACTTACTAAAAATTATATAACTGTGTTTAAGATTTAATTTCCACAAATTTTAGCACAACGTACACACTTTGAGACGGGTAAATTAAATGAGTCATAAAAGAATAACATGATGTTTTGGTTACGTGTATAAGAAATCATATGTAATAACAGTTAAAGTATATATGAAATCAATAAAAAGAAATTTGAGTTACTGCTAAGTATCTGTTAGAGTTGATGGTTGTAAAAAGATGTTCTAAACGGTATGTTCTGATCAAAGGACATAAATTCTTGTTTTGTTCTAACTTATTCTAGTTTGTTTAAAATAAGTTATCTTTTAAAAAACATACTTTATGCATCCAAGTGTTTTCGTAACATTTTTGGATTTTACATATGAGTTTACGAAAATTTAAAGTTTGATAATGGGTAACTCATCACATGTGTTTTATAAAATTAGGCCCTCATATTAGTATATAAATATGCATTAGATAAGAGGTAAATAAAAACCAACTATGATCGATTCTAAATCAAGTATATGACCTAAATAAAATTTCTTGGTTAATAAAAAATCAGTTATAGTGTAATTCAACCCGTAAACTAACACTAAGTAAAGTGCTTAAACTAAAAAGCGCCAAATGCAAATTATGCATATAGCACATAAGTACATTGAATCTGAAAACCTGTACATATACCAATTCATAATAATATTTAGTAATAAATGTAACAAATATCATCAGTATATGTGATACGTAAATTGATAGGTTTTGAATAACACTCTAGGTCCTTTAGTAATATAGTCATTGACTCATATTGTATAATATTTGATTCGAAAATTTTTGGTTTCAAGATCCTAACTACTTGCCCAATTACATCAATAAAAGTATAAGAAACATATGTTAGTATGTCTTTATTAAAACAATAATATATTTAAGGATATACTATCCTTGTTGCGAACGGCGTATATGATTGGTGTAACACATGTAATTTGTAGTTTTCTAATACATAAGGGTTCTAACTCTAATTTCCATGCCCATTTAATGCAGATCATACACTTACGTTTTCCTAGTTTCTTCAACCCTCTCCTCGCATAGAGAGAAGGCGAGACAACCTACGCTTAAGCTCTGGCCACGAGCCTCTCACCTCCGATTTCTGGCGATGTATCAACGTAAAAGAATTTTTAAAAAAAAAGTAACTCGGAAACATAAAGTGTGCATAAAATAGTAGGGATTAGCACACTGCTTGCATTATTTAAAAAAATTAAAAGGATGTTGCGTAACATAGTAAAATTAGGCAACTTTGATACATTTAGAAACAATTATCCCTTATTAAAACAACAATATATGTAAGGATATATTATCCTTGTTGCGAACGGCGTATATGATTGATGTAACACATGTGTAACTTGTAGTTTTCTAATACATAAGAGTTCTAACTCTAATTTCCATGCCCATTTATAGCGGATCACACACTTACATTTTCCTAGTTTCTTCAACCCTTTGAATATGTTGTCTAGTGTAAGCTTGCAGGAGCTCACTTGATTTCTAGGATGTATCAAGTAAAGAATTTAAAAAAATGTATTACATGTATTGCATATAAAATGACATAGAGTTCATATTAAATAAAGTTTGATACAGAATGTGTGCACTACTGTTACTTTCTCTATATATATTCTTTGTTGCATACTAAATTCAAATGAAGAATAGAGATTAATCACCAGCATGCTAAATTTTAACTTATTGACTTTATACATGTTTTGTCCCATACAATGTAATCATTAATATATAACACATTTGTGGACAAATTCATTGTGGTTTTGACAGTGGGCCACAGTGCTACAGTATCGGGCTCCTATTTTGGGTCAGCCCGATTTTGGGTTTTTTTATTTTTTTATTTTATAATTTGTATGCACAAAGTAGGAGGAAAAAAAATATTACAAAAGTTCCGATTTATTCAGATAAAAAAAATACCCGCGGAAACATCTTCGATACCTAATAACTTTAAAATAATCGATATGGTCACAAACGTACAACCCATTATATTAAAAAAAAACCCATATAGCAAAAAAAAACAACACTTTAAACATGAGGCCCAACACATAAGCCATATAAAAAAATTATTACTAATATACACATTTGTCGACAAACTAGCCTAAAATTCGCATAAAATGTGGCCCAAAATCTGGCCAAAAAAAAAGATATCGAACCGTCCCAAAAAAAGAAAATATTCGGGAAAAAATTAACCCGTCCCAACGCAAAAATTTTTTTCCCGAATCGTACAAAAGAAGGAAATATCCGGGAAAAAATTAGCAAAAAAAAACCCCAAAAATAGCCTAAAATCTGACCCAAAGTAAAAAAAAATACAAAACGGACCCTCACCTTTTAACTATTTACGATTTTCTTACACAAAAATTCCCGTAAAAAAATTTACAAAGCCGTCCCAAAAAAAGAAAATATTCGGGAAAAAATTAGCCCGTCCCAACGCAAATTTTTTTCCCCGAATCATACAAAAAAAGAAAATATTAAAAATTAGCCCCGTCATAACGCATCGCCAAAAAAAAAACCCCCCGAAACGTAAAAAAAATTATTCGGGAAAAAATTAGTCCCGCCGCAACGCGCGGGTTCTTTTGCTTGTTATCTACATTAACGATTTAAAAAAAAGATATTAAGTACATGCCAACAGGGGCGGAGCCAAAAAGTTATGTTTCGAGTGGGCAAACTTTGATAATTTTTAGAAACTACACTAAAATTTGGTTCGTTAGACGGGCAAATTACAAAATTAGCCAAGTATTTTGATATATTTACACTAAAATGTTTTTCGATATGTGCCCACCGTGCTCCCCGCTTGTCTCCGCCCATGCATGCCAAAGGTATTGAGTGAAACCATGTGCAATGTCAAAATTTCAAAATGTAGAGTGTTGTAAAAATGGGTAAACAGATTACTTGGGGTTGTTATGTTGTTTTCTCCATTCAATATACCTGAGAAGGGAGGGTGTTTAATTCAATGCATGCTTAGCCGATATATTATCATGACCGTTTCCAACCCTTTTCCTAAACACCCCAACATGTTGCATGACGTCATATTACAAAACAACCGATTAAAATAACTTTGACATCTGATAATACCCAAAATATAGTAAATCAATATTACAATCCACTATTAGTGGTTTTCAACATTTCAATGCAAGTAACCACTGTAAAAATAAAACACTCGCGAATAAAATTAGCTATGACATTTGATTATAGTCACTAAAATACTTACCACATAACCCAATTTGAATGGTAAACAAGCAAGATACCCCGCGCGTTGCTGCGGGGCATAATTTTTTTGCGAATCGATTTCGGATTAATATTCGTACGTATGTCAGAAGCATTGTAATATTGGGCTCGTTTTGTTCGTAGGTATGCCTTATATATTTGACAAACAAAATTTATTATATAAGAAAGTCGTGAATAGTTAAAAGTTGAGGGTAGGTTTTGTAATTTTTTTAATTTATATTAAACTTCAACATTTTTTATAAAATCGTGCGTACGTCAGAAGCATTTCAATATTGGGCTCGTTTTGTTCGCAATTCGAAGATCTTTCCGATGATATTTTTTTATCTGAATGAATCGGTAGATATGTGCTATATATTTGATAAATACAGTTTATTATATAAAAAAGTCGTAAATATTTGAAAGTTGAGGGTCCTTTTTGTAAATGGGCCGAAAAAGTTTTTTTTTATGTTGGGCCGCGTTTTGGGCTGTCGGTTTCGGCCCAAGCCGAAACGCCGTCGTATTGCACCTCTAATGTGTAATATATATAACAAGCAGGATTACCCGCGCGTTGCTGCGGGACGTTAATTTTTCGCGCGTTGTTGCGGGCCATTGTTATTATTATTATATTTTTTTTAATTTTGTGCGGGTTTATTTTTTCGGTCTCATGTTTAATAGTTTGTTTTTTTTATATGGCCTTATGTGTTGGGCCTCATGTTTAAAGGTTTCTTTCTTTGGTTATATGTTTTTTTTGTGCGGGTTTATTTTTTCGGTCTCATGTTTAATAGTGCGGGTTTATTTTTTCGGTATCATGTTTAATAATTTGTTTTTTTTCCTTATATGAGTTTATGTCCCGCGCGTTGTTGCGGGGCGGTAAAAAAAATTTTATACCTTTTTTTGTTTTTTTTGCGAATTTTTTTTTTTTGGTCTCATGTTTAATAGTTTGTTTTTTTTATATGGGCTTATGTGTTGGGCCTCATGTTTAAAGCTTTGTTTTTTTTTGCTGTATGGGTTTTTTTTAAATGACACTGTTTAATGGAATCTAAAGTTGTACGTTTGTAACTATGCCAAAAAATAAAAAAAAAATAATTGGGCCGGCCCAAAGTGTGAGCCCAGTACTGTATAAGCAATGTAGCTTCTACTGTACAATGGTAAATGTATGTATCGTAATGTAATGACTAAAGGGTGACAATGGAGTATTCTCTTTTTTACTAAACAAACAATATAAGTAAAAAACTTGCATATTACATTCTCTGCCATTATCATTTGTCATGTTCTTCATGGTAATGAAAAGAACCAAGAGATTTTACCTTTATACATGATGATATGACCACAGTAACTTAGAAACATGAACGGCTTTTACACACAAAAATTATCATAAAGTTCACTTTATGCATAAAAAAACATTCCAATCATCTTATTGATATTCAAGTTATCAATAGAAAAAATTATCCTGATATATGATATTTACTAAATATGTATAACCCAACCGATCATACTTAATAAATATGTATAACCCAACTGATTTCAATGCCTAACTTGATAACTAAATAAGTTCGTTTACTAACTCGAATTTTTTTGTAAGTTTGTTTCTATTTTATTGACTTAACCCAAAAAAACACAATGAAATACCACAAAATACTTAAAATCGTCATTTTTCTTTTTACACCACCTCCACTGTCCCATTACCATCATTTTGGATATGTGGTAGATTTGTGACCACAACCTTATGTCGGATCGAGATCGGTTAGTAACCACCACCACCCTTATCCACCATCCGCCAACTAACATGGTGGTCAGGATCGTGATGGCCTGATTCATGGTGTTTGAGAGTGATTTTATCAAAACGGGTGTTCGACATTTGGTTGATAACCGAGAAAAAATCACCATCGTGAATCCTTAGTGACGCAGTGTTAGACTTTTGATGACAAAGAGATGTTGATTGTCAAAAGTTCCTAATATGATATTCAATGCGAACATTTTTAATGTGAAAAATAAAAACTAAATCGATCTATTTTGTAGTAGGGGTGAGCATATGTCCAAGACCGGACCGGACCGAAGACCGAAATGGTCCATAATGCCGGACCGCGGACCGGACCGAAATGGTACGGTCCGGTCCGGGTCGGTCCTACACGGCATTATCATCGGGTTTTTGGTCGGACCGGACCGGACCGAGGACCGAATTGGTCCAAAATACCGGACGAAATCGTAAAAAACGGACGAAATTGTAAAAAAACGGACGAAAACGTAAAAAAACGGAAGAAATCGTAAAAATGGTCTAAATCTTAAAAAAACGGACGAAATCGTAAAAAACAGACGAAAGCGTAAAAAAACTGTCGAAATCGTAAAAAATAATAAAAATAGGACGAAATTCTAAGAAGGAATTCATTTCGGCAAATAATACATATCGTTATCCCTGTATATATATAGTGATAATAAAATTGACTACTTGTTAGAATATACAAATTTATCAGTATCAATAATTGAATTAGGTTGTAGCCCAGCAACTGAAAATAGCGTCCCAACATATGTGTTCAAAATCCGATCACCACATATCAGGAAGCAAACGAAGAGACACTCTCAAATAAACGATTAGCCATACTCAAGTTTTTTTTGCATCTCATGCGTAGTTTTCTTTCAATCTGTTGAGAAGCCAAACAGCAGTAAGTGAAGAGGAGATATGATCAAAACTGCATTAGAAATATGAATAAGAAGCATAATCAAAAACAAAAATAACAAACAAACGTAAACAAACAAATTTACCCGTGATTCGGGTTTACCCAATCTGGAAATTGCCTACCTTCAAACTGAACTGCAGTTTATGATAACGGAAACAATGCAACATAAACCTATGTCTGAAAGAAAAAAAAGTGAAAGCTTGTGTGAACAATCTTAGTGTACATCGTAAGAATATTGGGCCGTATATATGGGTGCAAATAGCCTAATCATTTAATGGATAATGTATTTCTGACTAAATTGTAGATAACAGTGTACGCAAAAAAAAGTTAGGTAATTTTCCACAATTAATGTGCTTTATAGTGGCGAAATGGAAAAAAGGTAAAAAGATGACACATGCCAGAGATCATAGTGGCGAAATATGTTCCAACATCCGCAATGAATAGATTGTATAATAAACATTAGGCGGAGGTTACGATAGCGTATAAGAAGATTAGTGTGTAGTGTTTAGCAATGAGAAACATGAGATAAAATTGAATTTACATACCATCTGTAGCAGAATTAAAAATTAAGTAGTGAAACTCAAATAAAACTTTTTGACTAATCTAAAAAGGATATAAATAGTACCTGCTTGCAAACAAGTTATACATGAGTCATAGATGCATAAACTTCTTTTACAATTTCTTTAGGGCCTACAACCACAGAAAAAGTACCATCAAAGGTTATGAGCACTGTTATCACAACTACAATCCTGAATGTCAACAAATGGGTCAATTTGGGTGGTTAATCTCAAATGGGTCATATAAAAACAACTAAAAGGAAATGGTATGAAAGTCAACTGTATACTTACTCTTACGCCGGAGCTTAATCGCGGGGTCCGCCCTGCGGTAAGGCTAACGATTTACTCTCATTTGTGCAGACTATCTCTTCACTACTTGGATTAGTACAAGATCTACATCACAGCCCATTCATCGGCCCATCTCACTAAATGATCTAGACATGTGCTAAACATCTTTCGATTATCGACGCACATGTAAAACGGATAATTAATGATTCGATTGATTCTAAAATGCTAAAGTCCTATCCAGGCATGTGCTAAACATCTTTCGATTATCGACGCACATGTGTAGGGGGAGCATAAGTGTTAATATGATTAAAAATGTCAAGGTACCAAAAGTTTGTGTTATACACACGTATCTTGATAAATGACAAAGAATCTTTTGTTTCATGTTCGTGAAAGTGATCTTATGGAATGCTGAGGAAAGAGATGTTGTTCCACCAGGGTATTCGTATGAATGCTCATGCCTGGTCTTCGGACTGCGCCCACTAGTGAAGTGGATTTCCTTACAAGTACTCGTACAAGTTTGGATTTCCCATATATTGACCAAATAATCAAAGCATAATAGTAGGTCAAATTGTACTGAAGCCTCTGGTCTTCGGAATGCGCCCACTAGTGAATGGATCTCCATAAATTACTTGTATACAAGTTTGGATTTCCCAAGGCACTTACATATCTTCGGGAATTTTTCAAAACATCATCAGAAGCATTCTGATTTAAAACTAACTTTCCGTTTGTGCCCCAAACAAATTTTATAACACATCGAATGTTTTCAATCATTTTGCACAAGATGTTTCTACGGTACTTAATTGTATTAAGAAGTAAAACGCTAAAAAAGGAATTTACGGTATAGTCCACAAACGAGTACACGTACTGACTCAATCTTTACCATTCTATTAGTAGAAATACTATTAGTGTTTAGTCTTCAGACATCTGGTCTAAGAACGGCGAACATTAGGGCATCCTGATACTTAGGTATTATAGAACTACCTTGTCACGTGACAGGAAAACCTGTCAAGAAGGTTCTTTGAATGAATCTATCTGATCACAGGTGCAGTATTCGTACTGTAATCATTGATCCTCACGGAATCAGAGGTTAACGTAACCGACCAGATTGAGTATCGTCTATACTTGATCCCTTCAAAATATAAAACCCTTCTTGTGTTCACAAAATGATTTTCTAGAACACATTAAGTGGATTTTACATAACAAAATGTTTTTGTTGGTGTCTAAATTGTTCTATCATGGCGAATGACGACTCAAAGTATCCGATGCAAGACATGCTCATAATCAGGAGGGTTTCACTACAGGGAGGGGGATGTCTTCTGTAAAGAATGGGCTTACTCACATATCTGAAGAAATCAAGAAAGTTTACATACAAAGCTTCCGCACAATCTCTGAAAATCAATGTCTTCTTCAAATGCTAAACGTTATGGAGATTAGAAGAAGATACATCATCAAAGCTTTCCAGATTCCAACAGATATGAGCATGTGAGACTAAAGATCAGCGTATGGCAAAGTCAAAGTGAAAGAAGATCACAAAGTAATTCAGAGAAGTAAAGCTTAAACAAGTCAAAGATCAAGATCAAGTCATCACATCAAGTTCTGAAGATCATGATCAAGGTGTTAAAGATTGAATTACCAAAGCACAACAAGTGAAGTACCCTATCAACAACGAGCTAAAGAGACAAGCACGAGTGAGCTTCAAACAACTTCTCATGACCTCATCTAGGGGGAGATTGTTAGGATCACATAAATGGACCCGAACAAAGAAGCTTCGGTCACTCGAAAATATACAAACAAAAGTCTAGCTCGTATTGGTTAAGTAATTGAAATGTTATATTAAGTGTAAATGGGCGCATAATGAAACAAAAAAAAAAAAGCCCCCTCAAACCCAAAAAAAAAAGGGACAAAGGCCTCCTAGGCTAATGCTTTTAGTATAAATACACCTAGTTTAGTCAAAATTAGGTTAGACATTTTTTAGAGAGAAAATTAGCTAGCCATTATTGTGAGGGTTGATTTTCTTTCAATCATCAATAAAGTTCTTAATTTCTACATCTTGATTCTACACTTGATTGTTAAGGATTCGTATGAATGATCATGGAACCTACAATTGGTATCAAGAGCCTACAAGATTGATGTATTGATTTGTTTTGTGTTTTTTTTACTTTTGATTTTCGAAAAAAAAGGGGGTTCGAATTTTTTTTTGTTTGATTAATTGTTTGTTTTGATTTTTGGTTCATAGATGGTTTGTGTTTACAATGATATCATAAAAACCATCTCTTTTATGTTTAAAAACGTCTAGTGCTTTTTTTTTCTTTTGATTCGTGTTATTTAAACAACAAGAAAAAAAGAGTCGATTTTTTGTTTAAGGTTCGAACGAGTGGAAATCTAGCAAAGATCGAACGAGTTTAGTCTTGGTGAATCGAACGAGGGGATCGAACAAGGGATCGAACAAGTGATCGAACGAGTGGAAAACAAGGACGATCGAACGAGTGGAAAACAAGGACGATCGAACGAGTGGAAAACAAGGACGATCGAACGAGTGGAAAACAAGGACGATCGAACGAGTGACAATCGAACGAGTGGACTCTCTTTGAACCGAACGAGCGACCACCAAGGACGATCGATCTAGACAACCGAACAAGAGAATCGATCTAGCCAATCGAACCAGTGAATCGAACAAGTGGATCGAACAAGCCGACCGAACGAGAGAATCGAACGAGCTCAACTCCTCAAGGACCGAACGAGTGTCTACTTGCTTAATCGAACAAGTGGAACCTTTGAGGACCGAACTAGCTTATACTTTGTGGACCGAACGAGCTCGATTTCTCTAAGATCGAACGAGTTGACTTTCTTGAACCGAACTAAATAATCAAACAACAACAAAAACATAAACACAAATCAAACAAATCAACAATCACTTGCGATCCGTTCATTCATACTTAAATTAAAAATGGGATCCAATGAAGAAACAAATGCAGCGGGTACCGATACTCGTCCACCTATGTTGGTTGAGAGTGACTACGATTCTTGGAAGATTCGTATACACAGGTACATTCGAGGCAAACCCAATGGCAAGCTGATATGGAACTCCATTCAGAATGGACCTACACCTCACCCAATGGTCACAGATCCTCCACCTACTGGTTCTACTATTGTGCCCGCACCGAGGAAAAAGCTTGATTCTGAGTTCAATGACGAAGAAAACAAGCTCGAAATGGCTGATACTCAAGCTGAAATCATCCTCAGTCAAGGTCTTCCCCGACACATCTTCAACATACTCAATCAGACAAGCACTGCTCAGGAGATTTGGAACAATGTAGAACTACTTATGCAAGGATCGGGAAGAACTCTACAACAACGGAAGGAAGATCTGTTTGATGAGTACGAACGCTTTCGTGCCATTGGAAACGAGTCCATTCATGACTACTTTGTGCGTTTCCACAAGCTTGTGAATGACATGAAGATTACTCAGCTCGAAATCCCTACTCATCAGATGAACACTAAATTTGTCAACAATCTTCCAGCCTATTGGGGTAAGTATGTGACTAATGTCAAACAGAACATGGATATCTCAACCACACCTTATGTTCAGATCTATACTCATCTCAAAGCCTACGAGCCTCATGCCAAAAAGACTCTCAAGAAACAGGAGCAGTCTACAAGTATTGTTGATCCACTGGCCTATGTTGCTCACACCACATCTGCACCTGCTCTTTCATCACCCTCAACTCCTAGTCCTCAACCTACTGCTCAGTCTCCGAATGACGCTTTGATGGCCACTATGACTCAGATTGCTAATCTCTTAAGTGGTTTCCAAAAGCAGTTTCCACCCACCAACAACCAGCTCCGGACTTCCTCCAACTCAAGGACTCATGCTACGGTGCATGATGGTCACATTGTTACTGAACCAGTTCAGAGGAAGGCTCTAGGTAATTGTAGTAATACAGGTCCTTAGAGGCAAAAGGTGATATGGTTAACAGCGCTGCAGAGAGGAAGACATTGTTGCTAGGCAGTTAAAAGAACCCAAAGAGAAAGATGGACTCTCATTACTTCTAAGAAAAAGCTTTACTGGATGGAAGTTTAAAGAGAAAGGAGATGTGTTGGATCTGAAGCTGAAGCATTCCTCGCATGATTGGAAGGCACCGCAACCTTATGATCAACCTCAGGCACTGACAACAACAAACCATGTTTCAAGCCAATCATAGGAAAGCATATGACTCCGATGTGGATGAAGGCCCCAATGCTGCTGTCGCTTTCATGGCCAACTTGTCATCCACCAGTGCCACCAACAGTCAAGTCAATGAGGTACACTCCAATAACAATGCAATCTGTGACAATGTGCATGATCAGTTGAGTCAGGAGATGCACCAGGATGAACATTTAGACTCCGATGCTGAGACTGAGATTGATGACAATACGATCCCGTATCATCAGTATCTTCTTGACACCGAAGCCCAAAATGTTCCAACTTGGAGAGGGTATCTGCTGACACATCTGATAAGTTTTCTATGATTTGCCATTCTAACTGACTTGCAAAACCCAACTAGACGGACATGCTAGAGGGTTAAACCAAGACAAATGTTTGGAAATCTAGACCTTAAAAAATGAGCTTCTTCAATGCAAAGCAAGAAATATATTGTCTAGGATACCCAAAAGGTCAAACATATCTAGAAACAAAGTTCGACAGAACAATAGCCCTAGTGTATTCAGCGTAAACAAGCGTAACGCTGAACTTGTGCAAGAAAACGATTTGCTTAAATCCACTCTTTCAGGAAAAGAAAAATCAATTGCATTTTTACAATCTGAAAAGGAAAAGATTTTATCTGAGAAAAAGGATCTAGCAGATAGTTATCTAGATGAAATAGTTTGTTTAAAGAATGCTAACAAAGTTGCAAGAGATATGTTGCAAAGATTTAACATGCCAACACAAACTATTCCTATGCTTTCTAAGAAACCTAAAGCCGCAACCGGGACATTGCACAAGGACCTCCTAGGTACCCGTAACCCAGGTCTTGGTTATATAGCCAAGCGAGCTCAACCTGTCTTGTACGATGCTGATACCCTTTTGCATCCCGCTCACCATCCTGTTCGCATATGGGATAGTGAAGATGTCTTGGTACACCAAGTGGTTAGCATGAAAAAGATGAGTGAAAAACCAGGACATGTTAGACCCGCAAACGGTTTCTATGACAAGCTTAATGCCATGATGTTTGTTCCTCAGAAGGAACTGTCCCAAGAACAGGCGTATTGGCTTATCTGCCAACGAAACGCTAGTCAAGCTAATTAAACCAACCACACCTGCTTCCGCCTTCTGTTCATAAAAGTCCGACCTCCAAGTCAATTCTGGCAGTCAACAAAAAGTAATGCTCATTTTTCATCAATTTGAAGGTATCATAAAAAAAGAACAAACACAAAAACCAGACTAATACATTTCTGAATGGGTGGTATGATTATGCAGAAACAAGTAATTTGTTGAACAACAACTGGTACCAGTTTTACGACCATTTTCCAAAAACATATCCAACTGCTAAAGATACAGATTTTTCAAAGAGATAAGAGAATATGAACAATTTTTGATGAATTGGAGCGAGTAAAAACAATGTGTTCCTTGATAACAAAACCATGACATAGAAGAAAAAAACTTAATCAGGAATCATTGCATTAATTGCTAGACTGTTTAGAAAAAAGATATCCTACTCTATTGTGCTTACTTCCGATAGTGTTGTGCCCCCTGAGTTCGCATTTGCCTTTTGCGAAGATCTTAGATCGCATGCGATAAATGGAACACACTAAAGTGTATTAAACTTGAACTGAGATTTCAAAACAAAAACCACTAATTACTGAATCTGAAAATGTTTGTTGCCTTTTTCTCGAACATAATTATGGATAACTTACAACTTAAATTTTTCAGAACTATATAACAGTCATAGACACTTCTAGTGACTCCAATGCAATTTTTAAAATTAACAAGTTAAGACAACAGCTTCAAGGGAAAGATGACACTATCAGAAATTTAGATGCTCAGATCAACATCATGAAGGTGTTGAATGTAGGGTCCACTGCAAGTAGTTGTGACCAACAAGTTCAGTTGAAAGACACAATTACTTCCCTTAGGATTCAGCTAGACGGCCTTAAGGTAGAAAACGTGAGTCTGAAACGACAGAATGATGAACTGTCACAGACGAATACTCACTCAAGTTACTGCGACACTGAAAAAGCTTAAAAGTGCCATTAACTGCTGGAAAAACGCACTGAAAGCCCCCAAGAAACTGGTAAAACAAGTAGAGGGACCTTCAACCTCTGAGTACACCCCAAAGTGCTTGCCTCCAGGAATGTACAACTTAGGTTCTAAGTATATTCCACCACCCAAACGTGCTAACTGGGTCAAACCAACCCCGTTACCTAAGAAGAGGCAAGTAACTTTCAGTGAACCCCCCAGACCTTCACTCAAACCAACTCAAAAACCAGTAGTGCATCCTAATAAGCAAACTAACGTGTGTGTGCCTATGTCTACAGGAGTAAAACCCACTTCTGGAGCTAGCAAAACTGTGCCTAAGAGAAGCCCCCGGAATCATAAGTTTCTTTGCCGCTAAGAGTGCAAATGGGCCCCGAAAAAGGGGGGAGAGTTAGAAGCTCACCAAAGACTTTGAATAAAAAGAATCGTGTTGATTCTAATTTGCTTGTTAAACATTCTGTTTCTGTTTCAAATTTGAGAAATGTTTGTGGTGGATGTAACAAATCTTTGGTTTTTGCTAATCATAATGATTGTTTGGTTATGTGTGATGATTCTGTGAATGTTAAACCCCACCAGACTAAGCGTCTTAAACGCCAACCCAAGAAAGAATGGAAACCCATTAAGAATGTTGGAAAAGCCCAATAAGAAGTTGGAAACCATTAGCAACCCCGATGCTAATAGCAAGCCTCAGTGAAAGCCTACTGCAGGCAATTTCTCATTATTTGAGAAGTATCCTTTAACTAGGAATCGTAGAAAACCCCCTGATATACCTATAGAAACTACCCCGAGTGCTAGTTCATCCCCCCAAATAACGATGGTCTCTAGGTTTTTTTAACTGCCCATAAAACTTAGTGATCGAAAGGTAGGTTCCAAAGTGATCTCCTGGTATGACTTGAATATAAACTAACCGGAAACACTCATTGCATCCTATCACCGTAAATGTTTGTGTTATCGCAGGTAGTACAAATTGTTCTATGGTATCTGGATTCTGGATGCTCAAGACATATGACCGGTGATCGTGCGCGTCTTATCAACTTTGTAGAAAAGTTCATTGGAGATAGTGAGTGAATCTGCGAGCCGCAGCTCACGTTAGTCTATACGTAGTGTCCGCAAACGCCAGCCTCAAATCTATAGGGACCTGCTCTCAACACCTCCATCTCCCACCACCCCCCATGATCGACTCACAATCACACGCGTGAACCAGAACTGTATTATCTCATTAAATTATACAATGTAATCAGTATTAAGAAGATAAATTATGCCCCAATCTGTGATTGTCCTAATGTAGAAAAATGTAGAGAGTTGATGGAGCGAGGGGGGGGGGGGGGGGGGGGGGGATGTAGGGGAGGGAGGTAAGGGGAGGGGATGTTTTTTTTTTTAGGTGTATCATGAGGTTTTAGAAGTGGCCAGTCGACAGCTGTCATTCTCATCCGCAACTACGATAGGCGTGGAAATTCTACTCAAAGGTCACGGAAACAACCGGTACTCCAAGCGTCTCTGAATATATGAAGTAAGGCGTACTCCCAGGTGGGGCTGATACTTTCATAGTCTTCGTAGGTCCATTGGTCTGTTGGCATCGGCTGATTGAAAATAATCATGAATTTCGACTTTGAAACAGAAGGGCAATTCGAATAATACGGTCCAAGGTTAACCATGCTGAAAATTAGTACAAAGACATTTGTGGTCCAATCTTTTCAGCTTGGTAAATAATTTTATAAGATTATACTACATCTTTTATTCTTTATATTATTATAGATCTATGGAGAAGAATACTAGAGTAGATAAGATATACTACATTAGGCTATCGAGGACTCATTCATCCGTAATATAATAAAATGTTGACATATTTTATTAATAGATTAAATTAAATTAGTGAGAAAGGCAGCGGTAGGTTTTGACAAGCAATTTGGGTGGTTATGGAGTAGGATATGTTTGTAGATAATAGACGGATCTCAAAAATAATGACCAATGTATACAGAAGATTGATGTGGATTGGGAAAGAAGAGTATGAAAGTTTTGATTAAAGGTTAGCTTGTCAGAAAGATAATTGAACGGAGTTTGTAACAAGACACTCGCGATGGGGTTGAGAGTGGTGGTATTCTGCCATATACGAGTGACATCTCGTCTCCACTACAGAACGGCGATTGTCGAAAGACGAAACGAACTCTTATAGGAAGCTTCTTCGTAATACCTATCCAATGCTTTGTCGAAAGCTTCCATCTTCCTATGACTGAAAGCTTGATAACGCCACTGCGTTTATACACTATAATCGATCTGTATATCACAACGCTTCATGGAAATACCTATTTATGAACTGCTAAAGCGAACGATGCCTAATCTCCAATACTTCCGAGTTTTGGAGTCTCTGTGCTATCCTACCAATGACTTACGATGATGTTTAAACTATTAGGGCATTAATTTGCGGGGGGGGAAATAGTCGGGTGGTAGGGGGGGGGGGGGGGGGGGGTTTAAGAAAAAGGGGGTGGGGGGGGGGGGTGAAAAAAAATAAAAGAATAGTTAATTAGTAAAATAATTAAGGAATATGTGTGTTTGTTTGTTTTGTATTGAGAGAAAGATGAAGATAATTGATTATTAATAGATGTGATTATTTTGGTTAGTTAAGTACTTATTAGAAGGGGTTAAAAATTAATAAAAAAGAATAATAATTTTTAATTTAAGTGAAAAATAAAAAAAAAGGGGGGGTTATATAGATTTTGAGTTACAATTTTTAATGACGAGAGAGAAAAAAAAAAATAGGGGGGGAGGAGGAGAGGAGGGGTTGAGTTAGTTGTATTGGGGGGGTCGGGGAGGGGTGGTGGGAGGGGGGGGGGATAAACCCCCACCCCCCCCCCAAGCGTTACATACAATTACAGCCACCCACCCCCCCACCACCACCCCCCACACTAAGCCAAGAGCTACCGACTATCCAACACATCGACATATATTGCAATGATGATATTGGGGTCCTTCTTTTTTAGTACAGAGGTTTATCGACCATTCCCTGGGTGTAATCAATTTTAATAAGAAAACGATTCAAACTATCGTACCAAAGTCTATAGGAGCTTGTTTAAGTCCGTTAAGAGCTTTCTAAGTCTATATGACAGAATAGGTTTAGACGAAGTCAATGAATCCCGAAGGTTGTGCCATGTAAACCTCCTCATTGATAAAACCATTAAGGAATGCACTCTTTACATCCATTTAAAATAATTTAAAGTCTAGTGCGCATGCATAAGCTAACAATATTCTTATAGATTCTAATCTAGCTACGGGTGCATAAGTTTCCTCATAATCAATTCCTTCTTGTTGATTATAACCTTGGGCAACTAGCCTAGCTTTGTTTCTAGATACGACACCATTTTCGTCAAGCTTATTTCTAAATACCCATTTAGTTCCAATTATAGTCATATCCATAGGATTTGGGACTAATTCCCAAACATCATTTGATACGAATTGGTTTAATTCTTCTTGCATAGAAATTACCCAACTTTCATCTTTTAGTGCTTCATTTATATTTTTAGGTTCTATGGTTGAAAGAAAACAAAAGAAATTACTTTTGTCTTGGGCTTGTGATCTAAGAGTTCTTTGATTTAAATTACCTATAACATTTTTTAATGGGTGACTTTTAGATTCTTTTATGTTTATAATTTCATTATTTTCTAAAGATTTATCTTTAAGATTATTTCCTAAAGGTCTTGTTTTACTAACCTTAATAGCTTCTTCTTCGACTAAATCATCATCCTCCAAAGGTGATGTTTTAGACGGGGGAAGAGTTTCATTGAATGTCACATTCAAGGATTCTTCGACTTTCATTGTATGTTTGTTAAGAATTATATAGGCTTTGCTATTTTGAGAGTATCCTAAGAAAACACCTTCATATGAATTTGGGTCGAACTTGGTGAGGTAATCCTTTGTATTAAGAATGAAGCATTAACTTTCAAATACTTTAAAATAGTTCAGGTTTGGTTTTCTTCCTCTTAATAACTCGTATGGGGTTTTTTCTAAAATATGTCTAATGGAGATTCTATTTATTATGTAGGTTGATGTATCAACCGCATTACACCAAAATTTTTGTGGAATAGATTGTTCATTTAACATGGTTTTACTCATCTCTTGTAGAGTGCGGTTCTTTCTTTCTACTACCCCATTTGATTATGGAGTACGAGGAGCGGAGAAATTGTGAGAAATTCCATTTAACTAATAATAGTTTCCGAATTGGTACTTCATTATCAGAAAAAATTCCCCGACCATGATCCCGATCTAATTGACACTAAGGAACCATCCAATAATATTTTGAATCATTTTACAAAAAATTCAAATTCAACACGGAATGCTAAGTTTTATTTTCTAAAAATCTAGTCCATGTATATCGAGAATAATCATCTACAATTAATAAGGTATAACGATTGTTGGGATTCTTGATTTGATGAGACAAAGTGAATAAAAGAATGAAACAAAAAAGACCAAAATTGTCATCATAAAGTTCTACAAGATGTAGAAGAAAATAAAGATTTGGTCAAAATAAGATAAGAATGAATATTAATGAGAAGATAATTAATTGATTCTCTCATTAATATATTAATTAGTTTCCTTGTAAGCCTAGGACTCCTTATGCTATAAAAGGAGGTCCAGGCATTTAGAAAAATCAATCCATAGCATAGTCGACTGATGAGAGTCGAATAGTAAAGGATTGCGTGTGTACACCATAGTTAGTAGTTAGTTAGTAATAGACATATTATAGATGTCTATGTAGTAGTTAGTAGCCCCAAGTTATAGTTGGGGTAATAGGGAAATCGTTCAATGAAAAACCTTGTTCATAACTTTGATTGTGTTCTTTATTATTCCGCTGCGTGTTATCAATCATTGTTATTATATCCTAGATGGGCTAATCGATTCTCAACATGTGATATCAGAGCGGGTTGCTCTTGATATCTGGGATCTACAAGGTGTTATATGTCGAAGAACGAAGTTAAAACCCTAATTCGTATATGGTTTCTAAGTTCGGATTTTTCTGGGTTGTTGTAGTAAAATGATGATAAATTGTTTGTTAACCGTTGGATCGTCACGAAATTTTAACTGGAGGTTATATACACATATAGGTACGATCTGACCAGAGCGATCTTTGATTTGTGTCCTTAAATTAAAGATACAATTTTTATAAAACTGCTGTAGAAAAGGGTTTTTCAAAACCCTTAAATTGAGGTAAGCTTGTGTGATTTGTTGGATTTGAAGATGCTTGTGAACCCCTGGTGGTTTAAGTTTTTCTACTAGATTTGGTGAATTTGATTCGATGATTGAGATGAACCCTAGTAAACTAATGATAATGAAGCAAGGTTTTCAAGAAACAAGCAGGTTGTGACTTGTTTTCATGGTCATGGTAACCACAGCAGGTGCATTGTGTTTGTGGGCTTATGAATTTAATTTGGATCAAGGCTTTCATGACACTTTCTTGTTGAAAAAGTGTTGCTTAATGCAATGGAAGGAAGGAGCAAGCTATTGTTCATATACATGCTGTTAATACTGCTTTTGCAATATTAGAACTATTCGTTAGTATTGTTGCTTGTTTTTAATGCTGCTATTGGAGTTTATTGGTATAGCTGCTATTGGGCTTCAAATATGTGGGCTTTAATGTTTGCAAAGGTTTGTTAATTAGTACTGTTGGCTGAATATATACTTAGTGCTGCCTTCATGTTATCACAGGGATGGGCATAAAGTATTAAGCTGTCGAGTAACAAGGTAAAACTTAATGCTGCCTTTGTATATTACATGTACATGTACTGTTCAAGTATATGTATTTTGTACTGTTCTATTGGTTCTAATACACGTGGGATTTAAAGAAACTTAGGCCTACATATTAATGTTACTTCATGTGTTATTTGGGCTCAAAAGATTAAAGTGTGTTAGACGTGGGCTTTAAGAGCTATTTTTTTAATGAAGAGAATGTGCCTTTAAGGAATAAACAATTAGTGCTGCCAACGTTATTATATAAGATGTATAGTAATTGGACGTGGGATGATGACACACGTATATGAATGGGCTTGGATTATAAACGTGGGCTGCTGAATTAATTTGGGTAGCAAGTATGGTTGATACAGCTTTGGAAGTTATCATATCCAAGTTGTTGGATAGAATGATTATGCTATGAATGAGAAAGCCCTGATATGTAGGATTGTGTTTGATCCTAGTATAACTTCCATATATACTGGTTCATGGTTAATAAATGTGAAGTTAATACTGCTATTAATTTTGAGTTAGTACCGTCCATGTAAAACTTAGTAACTGTCATAATTAATTCGTACTAAGCAACGCTCAAAGTTAATACTGCCAGTTTAGTGACGGCTTTCTGATAGAAAAAGCGTTACTAATTGGTTTGGATTTTTAGTACTACTAGCTTTGTCCGATGTTGGACAACAGACGCATTTGGATCTCGGATGTAACTGTTTTTCACAATAATTTATTATTATTGATTTATGGCACATATTTTTGGAGATTTATTAAAGATGTGATTACGAAGACGATTGATTATCACTTATTTGATGTTGTAGTTGAGTTTCACAGATGCGTGTTCTTATCATATCTTAAAGTCGCATTTTTAGCAAGACAGTGACTTTAAAGATAACTTGTTCGTGCTTACAATGGTGTGACGAAGACTTGTCCAAATCTAGCAAAGGTGTGTGATTTTTCTTATGGTGCTTAATGGTCACATTTTCTATCACTTAGTATGTGTCTCATAGAGATGAGGTTTTTGTCAATAAGAGGTTCGGTCTACTTCTATATTTCACAGATTTATTTTATATAATTCGAACGTCACGTGGATAGTGCAAGACATAAGACAAAAGTTTAGGAGATTCTACTTCTTCATCAAATTCGTTATACTCAGTTGTCTTCATCAGTAATCACTACATAGAGCCTACAGAGTTCGAGATTCAAGATATGGTAAACATATGGGTTTCAGGGGAAGCTTATTGATTAAATGTTTAACCATCTACATGCACCACTTGAGGGGAAGTGTTTACAAGTTGCATATCTATAGAAGACCCCTATTAGATGATTACAAAAAGGGGAAGAAGACTACAGAGATATGATTTGCAGCTTATTATGGCAATATCTTCTTCATAAACAACTTCATTCTTTTCATGAACAACTATCCTAGCTTCTAATGATTCTAATCACATTTGATAACCTATAATTTCTAAATTAGATTTTTTAAGAGCTTCACGCTGTTGATCATACTATTTTTGAAGAGTTTCATATGATTTTAAGCAATCTTTAGAGCAAGTATGTACCTCAAAGTCTGAACTTGATGAGCCTTAGGATGTATAGGCCATTAGAGCAAAGTTTGTGATGCCTTCTTCAGCCTGAAAGCTCCAATCATAACCACCTATCCCATCTTGAACAACCAAGGCATTTGTAGGAGTTTCCACTGGTACAACCCTTCTTGGAGCATCTCTATTTCTATTCCTCTGATTCTTTGGTGCCCTGCATTCTCTAGCAAAGTGACCTCTCTTGTGGCAGTTGTAACATTCAACCTTTGTCTTATCAAAGCCAACAGTTTCTTTGCCATTGAAATTTAGATTCCTTCCTGTCTTCTTTAAGAATCTTTTCACCCTCATGGTAAGCATGGCCACCTGCCATTTGAGATCCATCTCTTCAAGATCATCAGTATCAATCTGCTCCAGATCTTCATTGTCCAATTGTGGACTATTAGATTGATTAGCAAAGAAGGAAAACATGACATCATCAGCATAAGTTGAGGAAGAAGCTTGTCCCTGTGAACTAGCAGTAGAAACTTCATGAGCAGTATTAACTGCTTCATTAGTACTGCTAGTGTTTTCTGAAGATACAAAAGCCACATTCTGAGAGTTTGAGCTTGAGCTTGATTGGCCTTTAATCTCAGCTTCATACACCTTCAAATTGTTGTACAAATCATCCATACTCAACGTGTCTAGATCAGATTTGTTTCTCATGATTAAGGCAATATTGTTCCAAGCTGATGGTAGACTTCTCAGCAACTTCAGATTTGCATCTTCCTGAGAGATAACTTCACCATGAATTTCCAATTGGCTAATGAGTTTCTGACACCTATCATAGGTTTTATCCAGTCCTTCAGATCTCGATGCAGCAAAATTCTCATATTGCTGCTTTAGAATGGTCTTCTGCATTTTCTTTGATTCTTTGTTGCCTCCAAACTTGGTCTTGATTGCTTCCCATTAGGTATTTGCCCATTCCTTGACTTCCAATGTAAACTTCATAGGTGCTCATCAGGAATGGCCAACAACAGAGTGCTTTTTGCTTTCAATTCATTTTTCCTTGCTAGTTTTTGTTTAGCAGTCTTAGGAGGAATAGGACGTTCAGTACCAGTACTAGTTGATACAACTGATGCAGCAGCATTACCATTCACAATAACCTCCCAAAGAGCATAATCAGTGCGAGTAAGATATAACTTCATCCTCATGCTCCATAGATCATAGTCTCCTGTTTTGAAGTTAGGAAGTTTTGTGCACAAAAATATTTGGGTAGTTTCTGACTGTGATTCCATCTTCTATTTGATTATGAGATCTTATGTAGATATAGTAGTCTTCTTATTCAAAGTTTCTCAACAAGCTCTTATTCACTATCTAAGTCTTTTTCATCTAACGATGATTGGTCATCACTAAAGAATTTGGTTTCGGAAAGTACCTCATTAGATGCTTTTGCCATAAGACATTTTTCGTCTTTAGTCTTTTCTTCTTCATATTCGTCGCTATAACTCCATGATCCTCCAATGAAGGCTCTTTGATTGTAGTTTCTTGATAGTTTTGAACACTCTTCGATGAGATGATTTGGATCTCTACATTTAAAACATTTTCTTTCGCTTTTGCCATTTATGTTGTCTTTATTTCTTTGGGATGACTTTCATTCATCATGTGGTTGTCTTACGAATCTTCCTTGTCTTTTGAAAAATTTCTTAAAATCTCTCACGGCCATGGCTTATTCTTCGTCTTCACTATCGGAAGTCAAACTACCTTTCTTTTTGGCCTTCAAAGCAAGATCTATTTTGTTCTTTTTTGCCTTTGACCATTTTGGAATCTTTCTTTATTATCACTTCATAAACTTTCAAGTTTCCAATAAGCTCGTCAAGTCTTTTGATTCTTCAATAGCCGTAACCTTTGCGCGCCATTTAGGATGAAGTGCCCTAAGAAATTTCCTAACATAATTCTTGCTAGAAAAACCTTCATAAAGTGCTTTTAGACTAGTAATAATAGTGTTAAATCTAGCAAAATAATTATCTATCGATTCCTCTTCCGGAATCGTAAATTGTTCATATTGTTGAACAAGAAGATCTAATTTATTATCTTTGACTTGACTATTGCCTTGGTGAGTGATTAATAAAGTATCCTAAATTTCTTTTGTAGATTTACACATAAAAATTCTTTTATATTCTTTACGTGGCAAAACATTATAAATCACCATTTTGGCTTCATTATTTTTAGCAAGTTTCTTTTTAAGATCATCATTTTGTTTATCAAACGGTACTATTTCATCCTTTTTAGATTCAAGATTATTTTTAATAGGAGGAAAATCACCATAGGTAATAACATGCCAAAGATCTAGATCTTTTGATTTCACATAAGTTTCGAATCTATTTTTCCAATAAATAAATCCATCACTTTCAAATAATGGTGGTCTTTGCATAGATTGCCCTTCTAAATAATTTTCCGATTCCATAGATCGATTCAAGTTTTAAAATATAATTTATTTTAAAAATCTTGTTTGACGTGGCTCCTGATACCAATTATGGAAAACTAGAAGGGGGAGTTGAATAGTTTACCGCTTTTTAAATTAATGTTATTTTTATATATAAAAACTTAGATTCGACTTTATGTGATCTCAATATGTCCACAATATGAACAATACAAGCAAGTATATAAATGACAAGTAAATATGAAAGACAAGAGATAAGAGTTAGAAAGATCAAACCACAACCCAAGGATTTATAGTAGTTCGGTAACGAAGCACCTCTTCGCCCTACTCCACTCCTCTAGCACCAAACTCGAGAGTTCTCTTCACTATGTCAACAAACTCCCTTTAGGTGGAGAAAACCGTACACAACTTTGCTTACACCAATTTCTGAAAATAAGCGAAATGTCATGTTCTAATCCTAGCTAGAACCAATCTATCACAACTCTTGTATACTAATCACACCACTTTACAAGACCTCATAACTTTGCTTCACTTCACGACTTATCTTCGCTTCACGACTTATCTTTACTTCACAAATTCTATTCTCTTCACAACCAAGACACTACTGCGATCACACCAATCTAACACTACTTACTATGATCACTATGATCTAACTATACTTTCAATGATCACCTCAATCTAACTATTATACACAACTACAATACACACCTTTACAATATACACAGATGATTTACAAGATCTAACACAACTTCACAACAACACCAACTAAACTATAACACTTCTTGACTTGATAATAAGAAGCATTATTTTCTTGCACTTGAGGAATTAAGCTTGGATCACTTGGAAACAAAGATTTATGATTAGATGATCAAAGGATTGTAGGAGAGTATAAACTGATTTAGAACAAAAAGAAAGTGTGTGCAAAAGGTGTGAAAATATAACAAGCCACAATTTTCATCAATGTAAATATCCATCTATTAAATTAGATGTACTGTAATATCCATCTATTAAATTAGATGCACTTTATATACCACCTTTTTACAAGGAAATTTTTGCTTTATCTCATTATGCAACGTAACTTGCATCTCTAAAGTAAACAAGATCATGCCACCTCTTCTAATGCCATCTCTATCTATGTTTATATCATATAAACATCCTAATATGTCAAGTCTTTATCTTAATATCATTTTTACCAAGTACATTATCCATTTAACGTACTTTTTAAAACGTTATATCAAAACAAGCATTAAACGTTAACGTTTATATCAAAACCCTAATTATATGTAATGTATACATATAAAATGAATGT
>BQNB010100923.1:0-24593 GCA_026074375.1 Tanacetum coccineum | reverse complement strand
ATATATATATATACATATACATATATATATACATATACATATATACATCTACATATATACATATATATATATATACATACATATATACATATACATATACATATACATATACATATACATATATATATATATGTGTGTGTGTGCGTGTATATATGAAAAAGCCATATGAAATTATGTACGAAGCTTCATGCAATTTTGCTAAATTCGTCAAGCTCGTATAATAAGGGAAGTATTATCCTGTTTTACTTTTCCGATTTATCTTTTCTCTATAATTTTTCTCGCATTAGAGACAATGCTCATATTAAGTATGGGAGAGATAAACAGGAAAACTAAAATTTTCAAATAAATATAATGTATACTTATCTATGTTTTCAAAATAAAATATATATATATTAAAAGTAGTAATAAAAATGAATAAAATCTCAAATTTTGGAAGAAAAAACATTTTATTGATCATTAAAGCAAATCTGACTATGGATCGATAACTTTACTAGCATATTTATACCCATTACCACTGAAAATTTAAGGAATGTCAAGCCAGTTCTTATTTTATAGAATACATCTTTTAGGCTGTATTTCTTTGTATATGACTGTGCCGGTGATTTGTTGATTCTAGAACTTGTGCTTGAAATCTTTACGAAACCGCAGTAAGATCACGTTCGCGTGATATAGGCATTTTTTGATAAAGAGGTAAAAAAACCAATTAAACTCATTGTTAGCACTTACCTTTAGAGCTAGATACCAAAAGAAAATTCCATAAAAAGAAAAAAGATATACAATATTAGGCCATATCCTAACCCGTGTTGAAAAATTTATGATTGAATTATTTGATACTTTATCAGTACGTATTAATGCACTTAAAAGTTGGTATTGCTATTATAATCCGTACGTATTAGTGCTAGATACCAAACTTCTATGTTCATTTGAAGTAGTGTTCTTATCATAAGTATGGGGGAGAACAAGTATCCCTGAAAGAAAGAAAGGTATAAAGAAAAATGATAGCAAAAAATAAGCCAAGAAAGTGGAAAAGGAAAGAAGGAAAGTATGTATTTGCGGATATTGTGGATAACGATTTGATTATAAACTTTTTGACACTTTTAACCCGAGAAATACCAAAAATAAATTCTACATCATTCTATACCACATATAAACCACACAAAACCCCTCTTTTTTGACAAATATGTTTGGTGCTTACGCCTCATCGGATTAGTTTAGTTTCTTATACAAGCATATGTTAAATTAAATGAATCATGACTGAGCCATTGAGGGACATACTTACATCATTTACTCTACTAAAATATGACCGTATGTGAATCAAAACTTATTCTTAAATTCGTGAGTTGTTTAGTAGTGCTATCTTAGCTTGTGATCAGTAACTTGTTTATTTTTCCACCCATATAAAAACGAAGTACTTTTGCTTTGATAGCTTGAGGGCAAGCAATAGCTAAGTATGGGGGATTGGATAACTCTCTAATTATACAAAAAATATCCCTCATAAATATGTTATTTAACTACATAAATATATTAAATGTTATGTGTTTAGAAACTTATTTGTATATTAGTTATTTCAGGTTAAATAGAAGAAAGAAGGACCGAAAATGCAAGAGATACTCATTAACTACACTAACGGTTTGATGCGGGTGTTGTGGACTCACAAGAAGTTTTACAACTCCCTAGGCAGTGCACCTAATCGTTGCAGTGTAGTATAGGCAAGAGTCGGGGGTTGTTATCGTTTTTTAAGGGAATAGCACTGTGAAGGCTGGTTCGAATATTCACTAGGGTCTAGAGGTTGAAAGAAGATTCTTTTTATATTTTTATATTTTATGAAAGCAAGTAAATCTCGGGTTTGAACGTTGGTTTATTTTAAACTAATTAACTACCAATTCTAAATCTAATCTAATGGCATGGAGGACAATTATACAACGAAGCTTATTTACCTAGGATGCATTACTCCTTGCTACCTATCCAATTCTACCTATTGCTTTGTCACACTTGCGATGTAATGTGTAAGTATTTCCTAATTCATAAACGAATTGCACGAACCCGCTGTCAACACTTAAGAGGGATCAACCATATTAGGGGTAAGGTAGTATGAAGACTGTTACCAATGGTATCCTTTCTACATAATCATGTTTCTTTAAACGTCTATGCCAATGTTATATTTTATGGCTAGTTTTCTAGAGCCTAACGGGCACATCCATTAACAAGAAGCAATAGGAAATAAGAATTATAAACTATAATCAATTATACTCATTGAATCTGTTACGCCTTAATTGGTGAATGTGGAAGATCCACAATCATCAATAAGAAAACAATAAGATCTAATTAATTATTGATAAGTTTCATGCATTCTAAAATAAATACTAGATGAATCAGCCAAGCATACTTAAATAAGAGAAGTCATAATCAACAAAAGGAATTGAAGACATGAATTAAGATATAAGTGATAATCAAACCATTACAAGATGTTTATGGATTGAATTAGACCTACTAAGTTGCTGGAAAAACACCTACCCAAACCCTAGAATCATAGTTAGGGTTGGGGGCTTAATAAAAACAAAGTTATGAGGCTATATTTATAGACAAATCCTAATTCGTACATCCCTATGCCGTCATGAAAATCCTGACGCCGTCACGCCGTCATTTTTCACCAAGTTGTAGATTTTTCTAGCTGCGATCGTGTGGGCTGTTGATCGTCAGAATCCGAGTTCGTATGAAGGAGTTATGATCAAAACAATATCTGGTACTTCACGTGCAAGTTGAATAGTCATCTTATCTTGTGATGCCGAATCTTCTAGGGCTTCTTTAAGTTGGCTACGTTTTGACGCCGTCGCTTTGAAGTCCAGATGGTGTCGCATGAAATACTGACGCCGTCTCTACAGTCTATAAAAGATTCTTCAAGCCTTTGTCGCGTAAAGTTGCAATCTTATCCTGTTTCTTCCCAAATTAAGCCTAAGTCACGTGTATTTCTTCCAAATGTCATCCCAGTGCTAAAAATGCAAAAAGAAACGATTAAGCACATATTTTGAAGATATTTGCATAATTTAAGGGGTTAAATGACGCCGAGAATAGCAATATTATGGGCATTTAACCAACTCTTTGAAAGCAGTTTATATCACAACCTTCTAGACATCGTAATTAAAAGCACAGAAAGTATATACTAGCACCTCACATAAGTGTTTGGATTCTCTCTTTCACTCAGGTATATAATGAATTATTACAATATATGAAACGGAAAATTAACACTCATTACCTGTCATAGAATATAAATTACCATAGGCTTGGTAAAGGATCAAACCTCTACCGCTAGGCGCAACTACTAGTCATTACTATCAAAGAGTTCTTTTAAGGGTTTTGGGGTGTAGGTGTAAGATAACATTTAGGGAAACAGGAACGGGAACGGATGGGATATATTTGGGGTGGCTTTTTGGTGAATTTGGAGGTGAAAGGGTTAGCTAATTATTTATAAGAATACACGCTGATTGGATTGCTAAGCCAAAGACTCAGATAAAGATATACAAACTCTACACAACTCTTCATCAATCTCTTTTCTTTTCTTTTCTGTTTTTCTCTTTTTTTTCTTTTTTTTGAACATAATACATCATAACTTAGGGTTTATAACACACCCCTACACATGAGTTTTAGAACTCATAATTACAATTTAATTAATGACCCGAATTGAGGTGGACCAATATAACATGGAGCTTATTGAGCTCTATTGGGGGTAATAAATTACTTCTTCCCCAACTCTTCATAAGATACATACTATCATGAATCCCAATCGTCTCAAAACTTATTTACAATGATAAGTACTTAGCAACCGTGTACTCAAATAATTAACTTAGGTTAAAACAATAATATACTAAAAGCGAGTACATACAAGGTAGGCTAAGGCGATTAGGGTGTAACGATTAGTTGTAGGGTTAACAATGCTCTTCATTGATAGTCTGGCTTAACCAAAAAATTACGAGAACTGTGAAAATGGTAGACTTAGAGGGTTTTACTAGGGGAGTCTTGCACTAAAAATGAGTGCGAAGCACGGGTGTGGGATAGTTATATAGTTGATGTGACCATCATAACAATTACAGGTTTAAAACATGGGTTAATCCTATTGCCTCTTATCATTTAGCAAATCCTAATTCTCACTATGTGGTTTCGAGATGCATCATAAAAACAAGTTCTAGAATTTAATACACTACCAGTACACTCATATAATTTAATATCGATATCAATGCTCCATAAAAGTCAACAAATATCATACGTACACATCCGTAACGACAGAATAGACACATACGACTGCATTCGAACCTTATTTCGAGAAAGCTAAAGGTATAATTTATCTTGGGTATTAAAAATGGATATCCGATTTCCTATAGATCTAAAGGCGAACCTCACATTTTTGGGAAAGAATTCTAAGGGTTTTTGTGCTAGTCATATAAATTCCTATCTATGAGACGCTATTAATACTCGGTTTTCATCGGTATGTGTCCTAATTTTTTTTAATTTTGGTCAAAATCACCGTTTATGCTATGTTTCGATATATTAACCATCATTTTGAGGACAAAGAAAATGGCAATTGAAGAAATAGTTTCTAAGGCTTATTTCCCCTACACTTATTTTGAACATTGTCCTTAATGTTCTTTAAAAGTACTTGTAAAACGAATAGAGGGAAAGTTGAACATTGTCCTCAATGTTCTTTAAAAGTACTCGTAAAACGAATAAAGGGAAAAGAAAACAAGTAAAAGAAACTACTAGAAAAGGAGTGAAAGAAACTAGTACTCCCCTGGTTTTGCTCAATAATAGAGAAGAAACATGCGATAACTGGTTAAATCGTCCTCTAAGAATCGCCATATGAAACTTCTAAGACCTTCCAAGCTTTTTCTCGTCAAATATAACCTATAAATCAAAGACAAAGACAACTACACCTAGCGTAAAATCGGCGGGATATGATATATAAACGAAACTTTTAGGGTTGACTCTATGAAAGCTGTAAAGATAGGATGAAAGTAATGATATAATTCTAGGTATCTGCAGGTTTATAAGAAAAATAAAAATTTTGGAGATTGTGCAAAATTATTTTTTGAAAATAATAGAATTTTTTTGAATATACACATGTCTAGGGGTTTGACACTGTGAGGAAAAATCCTGACGCGGTCACTTGACAATCCAGACGGCGTCGCACTATTTTCTGACGCCGTCTCCACATACTGTGAAAACTTCACATTCGTTTTTCATGAAAATTTTCTTGCGCGTAATCTTATTAGTTGTTTCCTGTAGAAAATACTACATAAAACCTAGAAATTAATCATTACAATCATATGACTCAAAACTGACACGAATTAATCTAAACAAGTTATTTTATATGTTTGAATTGGTTCTTATAAACCGGATATTTTCCCCTACACTTATTTTATGCAAAATACCTTTGATTGTTAATAAGACGAGGTTACAAACAAAACAAAGCATGATCAAAAAATAATTCAAACATAAAAGAATAAACGAGAAGAATTAAAACATAAGACACTCCTAAATGAGGAAAAAATAAATATTAGGTTGCCTCCCAAAAAGCGCTTTCCTTTATTTATGAGTCTTGTAGCTAGACTCGAAGTCACACATCCGTGTCGTGGAAATGATCCAAGTCGATGATCTCTCTTGGATTCTCTTTTTCAAAAAGTTTTCTAGAGGTAGGGATTGATTGGAAGGTTTTGGTAAACTCTTCTCTATCTGGACCAATTATTCTAATCTAGGCATGCCATGCCCCATCTCCATTTTTGGGTGGTTTATCCCAGTTGATCGAGTTCTCTATTAAGTCCTCTGATTCCCACATGTTTCTCTTAATGTTTATCGGTATAGCCTCTAAGAATTCCACCATTCTTCTAAATACTAGGACATCCTTAAGGGGATTAATCTCAGCATCTTTAGCTATTTCCCATTCACCGGGTAAATGAAAGTCCATGAATTCCTTCTTAGCATAGTAAGGGGTTTGAGCACCCACACTATCCGAACTAGGTCGTGGTTTGTATGACTCCCTTTTTCCTAATATGGTCCAATAGGGTGCTTCCTCTTCACCTAGTTTGATTCTTTTTACTCTGAACACTAACCAAGTGATCACTTCTCTTACCGCTATTTTGGCTTTCCTACAATCTATACCGGCATTGGAGGTTGCTAAGAATCATGTTTTACTAGTAAAGGGGTTTTAGGGTCCTTCTTCATGTCAATTATGTAAAAGTCATTTAAGAGTCTTAGTCTTCCTATGTGGACTTCTACATCTCTAACAATTCCAACAGGATAAGACTTGGTTCCATTTGCTAACCCAAAAACATGGTTAGTTTCCTCTAATAGTTCTATGTTTAGCTTTTTGAATAGGTATAATGGGATTGTGTTCACGCAGGTCCCTAAATCAGCTAAGGTATCAAAAGGCTTAGAGTCCCCTAGTCTACAAGGTAGAGTGAATAATCCGAGGTCTTCTATCCTTTTAGGCATTTTGCCTTGGACAAATACGGACCTATTTTTGCCTAGCTTTAAGCTCTCCATGTATTTGTCTAGATTGCATTATACATTGGAGAATGAGCTAGGACTTTGAGAATTGGTAGGTTGAGATGCAAATCGTTGAATTCATCTTTAAAGTTTGCTCGTGTTCTTTAGTTTGTCGTGTACTAATTTCCTTGACCATTTGCAGCTGGTCCTTCTGGGAATGGCTTGTCTCTTTGGAACACGTTTTGACAGCATTTATCGAATTAGAAGGGTGAGATGAGCATTGGGAATCTCCTGTTGGGTAATAACGAGCAGAAAAAACTAGAGAAGTAGATTTAACATTCAGCTTTGGGTTCTTGACCGTGTCACTTGGGAGTGCTCCTGTTATTTGATCAGTGATAGCCTTCAAGACTGCGTCAAATTTATTGGTCATCTTACTTTTTTGTTATTTGAAATCAACTTCAAACTTAGACAATCTAGTGTCTTGAGATGCCATGAAGTTAGACACCAATCCTTCAAGATTCGATTGATTGTTGAAATTTTGAGGATTGTTGTTGAAGGGACGGCTCAGGAACGAACCGTTTGGCTGAAACCGGTTAGGTGGGTTTGAAAAATTATTTTGAGAGTTTTGGGGTTGTCTCTACCTAAGGTTTGGGAGACTTTTCCATGACAGATTGTAGGTGTCACCAAGATTGTTTTGATCAGGTTTGAAAGTGTACCACTTGCCTCTCGCTTCATCAGTATGTAAGGATGCATAATCAATAAAAGATTGCTCAAGATTTACCATGGAGTACTGAGTGTCGTGGGGACCACTGTAGATTTCACATGAAAAAAGAGATTTTGTTCACTTTGATAGGTTGTTTAGGAGCAAGATGAGCTTCCATCAGGGGTTGGACTTGATTTTTGAGCTCGGTGAGACGACGGTCGAATGTACTCAAGACATCTTGAGGTAAAGAGATTGCCTTGACTAGCTTAGCGAAATCCCTCAGGTCGTTCCAACTTTTGTTGTTATAGAGGGCGAGGTCCTCTAATAGTGCCCCGGATTCTTTGACGTTTCTGTCACGAAGCTTACCTCCGGCCAATTGATTGATGGTTTGTCTTGTGGCGGGATTGACATAGTCATAAAAGATTTGGACTTAGAGCCAAAGATCAACGCCATGATGAGGAACTTTTGGAGTAAGTCCTTGAAACGAGTCCATGCTTCAAAAAGAGATTCTCCTTGATGTTGTTGGAACATCAGGATGTCATTTCGGAGTTTTGCAGTCCTTCCCGGTGGAAAGAATTGAGCAAGGAAACGAGTAGTAAGATCCTCCCATGTTGAGATGGATCCTGCTGGAAACGTTCAAGCCAATTGCTAGCTTGATCGCGGAAGGAAAATTGAAATAAATGCAGGAGTGTTATTTCCCTATTTGCAACATCAAGGTCAAGTGAGTCCACAAGTTTTAAGAAATCCTTGAGATGTTGGTTTGGATCCTCGGATCAAAGTCTGTGGAATGAGCATCCGTTTAGCACCAACCGGATGATGTCAGGTCGAAGAGGCACCACATTGTTCCCTTCGGGGAGCTCAATGGTGTTCCTATAGCCCTCATGGCTAGGTTTGGAGTAATCTCCAAGAGTACGGATAGGATTTTCATCTCCCATGGAGGTCAACAAAAAGATTTACGAAACAAATAACATAGAGAAAAGATAGACTACGAGAAAGCTAATATACTGAAAATAAAATTCTCACTTGATAGGAATCAAGCGAGTAGACCTAAGTTAAACAATGGTTGAAACCTAACTATTCCCCACGTAGCAGCGCCAAAAACTTGATGCAGTGGTCGTAAGACTTCACAAGAAGTTTTACAACCCCTAGGCAAAGTACCTAACCGTTGTAGTGTAGTAAGGCAAGACTCGGGGGTTGTTATCATTCTCTAGAGGAATAGGTTGGGAAGGCTCGAATAGAATCTAACAGGGGTCTACGGGGTTGAGAGAAGATTCTTTTTGTATTTTTATATTTTATGAAAGCAAGTAAATCTTAGGTTTAAAGGTTGGTTTATTTTAAACTAATTAACTACCAATTCAAAATCTAATCTAATGGCGTGGAGGAGAGTTATACAACAAAGCATATTTATCTAGGATGCACTACTCCTTGCTAGCTATCCAATTCTACTTATTGCTTTGTCACACTTGCGATGTAATGTGTAAGTATCTCCTAATCCATGAATGAATTGCACGAACCTGCCGTCTATGTAATATTCCGTTAAGGCAACACACAAGTAAGGTAGTATGAAGACTATTACAAGGCTCCTAAGAGTATATTACATGCATTAAAACACTTAAGATGGATCAACCATATTAGGGTTAAGGTAGTATAAAGACTGTTACCGATGGTATCCTTTCTACACAATCACGATTTCCTAGACATCTATTGTTGGGATTAAAAGCTTCATAAGGCTATTTGGAATTACTGCTGCTCTTATCAAAGTTAGTGCTGCTCAAGAAGAAAGGTTTGTGTTACTACTGCTAGCAAAAAGATTGTGAAAAATACGCTAAGTAGTTAGTACTGCCAGTATAAACTTAGTACTGCTAGTGTAACTTAGAACTGCTAGTATATGTTAATACTGCTAGAGTAAAGTTAGTACTGCTAGAGTAAAGTTAGTATTGCCGGTGGAGAATGAAGAAAATATTCTATGTTGTTACTACTGCTTGTACACAGTTAATGCTGCTGGTGTATAAGTTACTGCTGCTAGTGTTCAGAGTTAATGCTGCTGGTACAAAGTTACAACTGCTGACAGAGTTACAACTGCTAATGGATAAAGATTGATTGAAGATAAAGATTGCTTATGTGATATATAACAACCCACAATTTTCTTCAATGTAATTATCCATCTATTATATTAAATAGAACCATTTTCACAAGAATATTTTTGTTTTATACCATCCATGATGTAACGTAACTTACATTTCCAAAGTAAACGAGCTCACGCAACCTACCAATGCCAATTTCATCAACGTTTATAGCAAGTAAACATTATAATATGTCAAGCAACATGTTCTAAACTCCATTTTTACCATATGTTATCTATTTAACGTACCATTCATTACGTTATTATAAAATGGATTTATACGTTAACGTTTATACCAAAACCCCGATTACATGTAATGTTTTTATACAAACCAAAAGTACAAACTTATAAGACATGTGTATAAGTTATCAATGCATAAAATTCGAACTATGTTTCCCTCCAAAACCCTAGTACAACTCTTTTAAGCTTATGGTTCAACCCGATTAAGCACACTATTCAAATAAGCTCCATTTCCCTCCAAATTCTATAGGTTTTTCATACAACCTTTCAAGCACAAGTTACAACACTCCAATGCACCACAATTAAACATTTATTTCCCTCTATTTCACTCTACACACTTGGCTAAACCTAAAACCCTAACCCGAAACCCTAGCAAACTCGACACCCCTTAACTAGTTTTGAATTAATTCCTAACCAAGCTAGCACCCTCCACACCTTGTCACCACCTTGCCTAGCACCTTGTCACCACCTTGCTAACTCCTTTCACCTCCTTGTCACCTACTTGTCATCAACTTGCACCCTTGTTCCCCAAGAAACCTCCTCATCACCTCTTTGGATAGCCGAACCCCTTCTAACCTCCCAACACCTCTCTAAGCTTGTCCCTAGCTTTTAATAGTCACACATAGCTAACCCTTGGCCATCACTCTTCACAAATTGGCCACTACTCCACACAAATTTGGTCACCACTCCTATTTCAACCCTATATATACACGCATACATGTACAACTTCAAAACTCACCACTAAGTTTCATACTACCTCAAAACTATGTTCTAGCCAAGCTAAGGAAGGAAAAGGAAAGGTCTTTAAGCTAGTAGTACCCAAGGAACAAGAGAAGAAAGGTACTTGATCCATCTCCAAACCATTTTGACCCGTATCAACCCATTTCGACCCATTTGAGTACTAGTAAGTCCTATCACTTGTTCTATAGGCTCTTTTTGTGTTTTAGATCTTATATAAACTTTGTTTTAACCATGTGATCAAACAAAACCATGTTGGAAATCTTTAAAGCAAACCAAACCCTAATCGAGCCCTAAATGACCCATTTTGGAAACCCTAAGTCCATGCAAACCCTAATAAGCTAGCTTAAGCTTATTCCTATCCTAATAAGCTCCTATCCATCTTTTTGATTTTGTGAGAAAAGCTCTTGAACCTTAAACCTACACGTTTGGTTTTCCTAAACCAAACGCACCCTTAAAAACCTTGAAAAGCTATTTTCAAAACCATAATAAGCTATAAGCTAATTTTATAAGCTGTTCTAATAAGCTATAATATCTTTTTTATAAACATGGAAACAAACCCTAAAAGCTAGAACCCATCAAGTTATGATTTCAAACCTTAACGTGCCCATTTTGAGATTTCAAGCTCCTAAGCTCATTTCATAAGCTATAAGCTCATAAAAAGTAACTTATTTTAGCTTATTGTGATAAGCTTTATGCTGTAAAATGATTTAGAGGTTAAAAATACAAAGTATATGGAATTTGGACTAGAAACGTAAATCACTTTATGCATGAGGGGTATATATTGTAAATTTTGAAACTTTTAAACTTTTAGGCCAAAAATGTAATTATCCTAAACTTAAAACCACAAGGACCTGTTTTGCCAACTTTCTAAAATAAGGGTTAAATATTTTAAAATTATATATAAAGGGTTTAAATTGTAAAATATATATACCAAGGGTATATATTGTCATTTTAAAATTCTTAAGGGTATAAAATGTAATATTTTTATATTAACAATAAAAATATATTTAAACATTATAAGACTCGATTTTATTAAAAACCCGACACATTTATCGTTCATTCATCGATCGAAACATATAAATCAATTATGTTAAATATTTAACATAATTTATCATCCACTAGCTTTTGAAGAAACTTAAAAAGATAAAATCTTATCATTTAAACTATAACGTATCACGTTACTAGGGAATTTCATGTGAGGGGCTTTCATTTGGGTAGACGTTTTGACGAGTTGCTGGATTTACGATTTAAAGTGTCCTAGCTCCTCAAACGTTTACTACATGACCTCTGGATTATGATAGCCCGAACAGTGATACGATATGTTCACAAATTAATAAACCAAATTAATATTTACGTTAAACTTTATGAAATAAAGTTTTGAAATATAAACAATCGAACTAAGACTTGACATATTACCCCAGGTTGCGTGACGAAGCTGTTTACTTCCATTTGATTTACTTTTGCCATCAATCAGATTTCCCTGTTAAGGTGAGTTCATAGTCCCACCTTTATATGTTTTTCCAAACCCCGTGGGGGGATACATGCTATAAACCATGAATACAAGTATTTTCCAACTGTATGTTATCCTGATATATTATTGCCTAAGTTTACCTTCACTGCCAATATCATTTAATCATGAACCATTAATCACTTGCGAGTGAACGCGAATATTGTGGATAGATCTATCGGGATTGACGAATCCCGTTTGTGTTTACCTGTACATGAGGTAATCAAACGCACTATATTTGAGAATAATGGGTAACTTTGGCAAGTTACCTTTCCAAGAGGATAGTTGTTCCTCAATAATTGTCATGAGGGTTGGTTGATTTCATGTTAACGTTTGAGTTCATGAGCTTAGGGCAATAATACTGTTTTCCATGATAATTGTAATTGTATAATTATTACCACTTATGATGACTTGTATTCAACCATTTCATTACAAACCTATGAATTTCACTCAACCTTTGTGTTGACCTTTTTAGCATGTTTATCTCAGGTAACTAAGCAGTTTAAGGCACGGAGTGGCATGGACTTGAAGACGTCCAAACTTGTTATCATTCAAACTTTATGTTTTTAATGTATTTTGGGACCTCCTTTTGTAAAACTCTGATATGATATTGAATGATAACTGAATTTTCTAAAACGTCTCTTTTGAGTCGTTTTCTATGATTATGACTGTTGATTCATGAAGTAGTACCCCAATTTAGCTTCTGCTGCTATGTGAATTATCGAGGTGTTACAGATTGGTATCAGAGCCGTAATTATAGAGAACAAGGTTAAAATATAAACTATAACTATTTTCCATCCAAGAAAGTCCTTTGTGCCACTACATTTCCTGAATAGTATGTAAAGATACATAACTATTAATTAAATATAAATAACTTATGTTATTTCTACTGGGTGTGTTACAGAGTTATGTCTTCATCCACCTACCCTATTATTATCCTATTTGATTCTGATATTGAGGATGCTTTTTCCTCTACAAATACTCCTGACTATACCACGGCTTCACCAGACTATTCCCCAGCTTCACCGAGAAATACCTCTTCTGACTCTTCAGAGGATTTATCTAAGGACCTTTTAGCCTCGCTAACCATCTCACCTTTCCACGATGATCCGTATATGAAGGTCATGCAAGCATATGATGCTACTAGTAATAAATCACCTATTCCACTGCTACGATCTCATATTGCTCCACTAACTGTTTTGCCTCCATCTCCAGTGTTACCACCATCACCACTATTTAATCCCCGAGATTTCTTTCTTCCCGAGGAGATTTTGCCACCTCAGAAACGAGCTCGTTTCCTATCATCCTCCTCTATTGATTCTTCTGCCCTACCTCAAATATTTGAGATTGGAGAGAGTTCTCTTAAGACACATCTGGAGCGCCATGAGGAACATATCAAGACTATTTTGAATCACTTAGATGAGCTGCCTCTTGAGCGCATTGAACACATAGAAGATAAGATAGAAGGTCTTGGTAATGGTCGAGTAATCATACACCGAGATTTTGACCAACTAAAAACTGAACTTTAAGAAGCCCGTACTTATATTTCTGGATTTCAAAGAGAGCAAATAAGGCATGACGACGAGATTGTTCTTGCTCGCTTCAGGATTTTTTACTCTAGAGATGCTCATCGAGGATTGATACGCTTAAAATATATAAAATATAATACGATGTAAAATTACCAATTTACCCTTGAGGACAAAGGTAAGAAGGAAATTCTTCAAAAATATATATAATATAATATAATACGTATCTTAACCGGAGAGTATGATTCCCCGGGTCGTTTCCCCAACGACTTGTGAAATTGAGACCACGTTTGATGCTTGGACAATGATTTGAATTTTTTTGGGGGGGGATACAAAGTTTGATTTGATTTTCTAATTCCTACAAATAAAATAAGCAAATGATAACAATTAAAGAATGAAAAACAAACAAGGGAATTTAATTAAATTTATACGCAATGGGAACCTTAAAACGAAAGTACAAACCTTAAATTTATTTAAATTAAACCTAAATTGTGTTTTTCTTTCTAAATGGTCTCTATTTGGACTAAAAAGTATGTTTAAGAAAAATACTAGAACAAAAAGAAAAGTTAAAATGAGCGTTATTAAAACACGGAAAAAAAGGAATGAGAACGAATCCCGTTCTTTTAGAAAACGAATATTTGCAATTTAAACCCTACGAAAGCAAAAATATAATTTTTCTATGATTTAGGATAAAAGAAAATTTTCTAAAAAAGATTTATATTTTTTTGATTATTTTTCTATTTTTTATGATTTTTTAAAGTTTTAAATGAAAATAAATGATTAAAAATACTAAATTAACTCTAAAAATTCTAGAAAAATGACAGAAAATAGCTTGAACTATCTAAATCCTAGGAAAAATAAGCCCGAGATTGAAACTTATAAAATAAGCCACGAAATAAGCTTAACAGCTTATTGGGCTTATAAAGCCAAAACGTGTATAAAAGATTACTTGTGCAAGGGTCTTATGAAAAAGACCCAAGGGCACAGCGGTAAGGAGTGGGATGTGTTTATCTATTCTGTGTGTGAGTAATATAAAGGTTGAGGTGTGAGGGTGGGGGTTCGAGTCTTGCTCACCCCCGACTTCCACTTCCCTTTTTTTTGGTTTTTATGAAAAACTTAAAGAAGAAAAGTTGTAGAGGACAACTTTTTAAGCAACTTTAATAAACGGACTATAAGCTTAAACTCAAAATTAAGCTCTCAAAAAGCTTTGGAAAAAGCTGTTTTCAGAAAGTGAGCTTTTAAGCTCTAAAAAAACTTATTTTAACTAAAACACTTGCACACAGCTTATTTTAAGCTCATTTTTAAAACCAAAAGTTGTTCTAAATACCTTAAGATGTCTATAAGCTAATAATGAAAAGCTAATCTAACTAAAATCACTTAAAGCTATCTGAAATTGAAGATCAAGAATGCAACTCAGAACTAAACACTTAAAAGCTCAAAGTCAAGAAAAGCTAATAAGCAAAATAAGCCATGACAGAAACTAAGCTTTTGGAAACTAGACAAACTACATATAAGCTATCAATCCAAATCATAAAAACAAACTTATAAGCTAAAAATCAAATTTTAAAAGCTAGAATCTACTTAGTACTGTTTTTGTATTTTTAGGATTTTTGATGAAATTTAAAAGCAAATTAAACCTAGAGATTAAGCTAGAAATTTGAAAACAAGACTTAATCTATATTAACCTATATCTAATCTATAAACTTACTTAATTTTAAAACCCTAAGCTTATTTTAACTAGCTTAAATTCAAAGGAAAAAGGTAGCAGTACTAACAACAGTTAGTACTGCTGGTGCAATTTGCAAAGGTGCAAAGCACAAATGCAGGTGTCTTTAAGGGATACCCCTGCACTACACTTTCTTATTGAGTGTTTAAGAACACTTAGCAAACAAAATCCAAGCCATGGAAGGCTTGGATCAATTTTAACTATCAAAGATAAAGGGAAAAACTCCCCTGGTGCAAAGACAAAAGACTAAGAATCTTCACATACTTTTATAAATTTGAAATCTAACCTAAGAAAACAATCTTATTACTGATTAAAAGTGAAAATTAAAATGACTTAAGCAAAGATCAAAGCTCAGTTTGACTTTTAAGGGTCAAACAACACTAAACCAAACACCCCTTTAACTATGGCTGTTTTCAATTTAGCTTATGATTCTAAAATCTAGCTGATGAAACCTTAATACCAGATAGCTAGTAGCTTAAAACTAACCTAGTGAGCTTATTTAAACAACTAGAAAAGCTAGAAACTAAGATCTACAACCTATGCTAACTATTTTTGGTTTTTTAATGATTTTTAAGACAATTAATGTAAATCTAAGATTTAAGCTATATAACTTTAAGACAGATTATCAATTTAGACTAATAATCTTCATAAGACAAGAATAAGCACAAAATAACAAGCTAATAAGCAGTTTATAAGCAGATAAGCAAATTCAGACTAGGAAATTAAAGACAAGGAAAGTAAATGAAGACTTACAATGGCCTTAGCAAAACAAAAGCTTAAATGCTCAAAGAGCTTATCAACAGCTCTGGCTTATCAATGATAAGCCAGTTTAAGTCCATATGAGCCCTTCCATAATTGGCTTATCTTCCAAAAGTCTAAATAAGCAAAGGTACTTTAAGCTGATTTTAAAGCTTTGAGTATATTAAATGACTTATTAAGCTCCAATCTAAGCTTAAAGACTTAGATAAGTTTGTTTGAGCTTTTGAGAAACTTTTCAAACATTAATAGCTTATTATACTTTTAAGAAAATATGAGCTTATGAAAGAACTAAGGGCTTAATAAGAAGCTTTTTATTAATTGGAAAACAACTGATTACAATACTTGAAATAAAACATTACATTGAGAAATCATTAACTAAAACATTTTTGAAAGAGGAATTACATAAACTAAATAAGCTGAAAATTATAAAAAACTATCTAACATCTTGTGCGTATGAGAGCGAGGCTTTTTATAGCCCTTAGCTGAAGCTTCTAGGCTCTCAAGGTTGTTACACGACCCTCTCAATCTCTGCCCTTCAATCCTTCAATCATTGGAGGTCTAATCTTGGCCATTGGATTGAATTATAGCTCACACGGATTGCCAGCGTGGCATCTGTATGTCAGAGGCCTCTGTGCTTCTTATGAGAGTACCTCAAGTGCAAATCCCAACATTCCCTTGTGCTTTCTTTAATCCAACGTGTCATTCCTTTGATGGAATTGACCAATGAGAGCATTTGGTGATGTAAACTTCTGCCCATGTGTACTTTGCCCCTTGAATTATCCCTCTTGCCCCTTAATTGTCATTTGCCCCTTGTTTTAACCTTGGGTTAATTGGGGAAGATAATGAATAGTGTAAAACTGTTTTTCCCGCTCACTTTTTAACTGAAAAAGGGGTGTATGTTTGACTCGGGGTAAAGGGGGTAGTCTTGGTGTAATGGCAGTTTTAGTCCCTTTGTTTGTATAATAAAAGTCCAAGTGTAAACTACTTTCCAAACTTAGCAAGATTGGTCCCTGAACTTAGCATTTGTGGGTTATGGGCTTAGGTTTTGGGCTTTGGGCTTTGAATTCCCGGCTTCTTTTGTGCTCTTCCGTTCCTTGTGTTCGTGTTTGCCCGGTTTTAACCGTTTTCTTGTGGTTTTTGCTTTATCCGTACATGCACATTCAAAACACAAAAACAAGCATATCTTTGCCATTTTTATTATGTTTTTGGTCTTTATTGGGTTTATTTTGATATAAAATGGATATGTGTTTTCACACATATCAAGGATATCCAGATTCGCCATCGATCAAATATGAAGAGTCTTCTGGACACGATCCATGAGCTCAAGAACCACAAGGGAGGACCACCAGACTACGAGACTAGATCCTTGTCATTTACAACTTTTGTTTAGAATCCAACCACGAGATGTGTGGCTTAAATAAGACACTTGTCAAAATTTTGGTATGTATAATATGTAGACAGTTGTTTATGAATATTGAAGTGCCAAACACCAAGAAATATTACCTTATTGGGATGATCGTCGTGATCCGTTTGTGAGAGTCCATTATACCTCATTGTTTCATGATACCGATTTATGTATGTCGTGGTTGTCTATCCTATACCCTGTGTTAAGGTTATTCATGTATCGTATCTTTATGTATCCAGGTTACTATGGCTCTCTTACCACTAGGTTTTGTTGAACCATTGTATCCGGATATGATTAATGCTCAAGACATTAAGCCAACTTATGATTCAACCTACACACTTAGAGACACATAAGCCTCCCCATGTTGGATCACCCATATCGTTAATCTCCATCTTCATCACCGGTTCCATTTCTTTTTCTTCATATTCTGTTCCTATTGGTCAACTTCACCACCACCAGACTATCCCTTGATGGACTATATTCGCGGTGGTTAGATAACTCGTTATGGATCAATACCCGCCAATGATAAGTAAATCAAACCTCGAGAAACTAATGATGTCATGATGCTTGTTTAAAGTGCCATATTTGGAATTTTAGACCTAGATTCCAAATTTCCAGTTATATCCAACAATTGTAGATCGTAGGATGTGGTATTCTTTGTTAGAACTTGTAACAAATAGTATCTATGTCAAATTTTATCAATATCATACTATGTATGAAATTTTGATTAATTATAAAAAGACTTGTGATATGACTCATCATTGTATCGGATTATTATTTTGTGTAGTCTTGTTAATGTATTAGAATGGCTCCCAAGAGGTCATCAACATCTGCTAGCACAACATGACTCAGGCCTTGTCATCAAGAAACTAGTTGTTGATAGTGTTGCAGTAGTCTTAAGAAGCACAAGCGCTACCATGAAAATATGGACTAATACCAATCGAACACTATAAAGCGAATACTCATGTAGCATGAAATCTGTAGCTACAAGAGTTTTATGAGCTGCAACCATTCAGTTTAAAAGGTACGAAAGGCGTTGTTGGCCCTCATCCGCTGGTTTAAACGAATGAATTGGTTATTTCTCCGCATAAAGTTTTAAAAAAAACAACAATAAAAATAAAAATATAAACTGTACCGAGAACTGCAAAGTGAAATTTGCTACTGGTACTCTAACTGAAGAAGCTTTGTCTCTGGTGGATTTCTTCGGCCAGCCAATTAGAATAGAGGAGCTTACAAGACCACCTTGGTCTGAATTTAAGGAAATTCTAATAAAGAAGTATTGTCCCCGAACGAGGTCAGAAATGCAAAGATGAATTTTACAATCTGACAGTAAAAGGGAATGATATCAAGACTTATGTTAGAAGATTCCAGGAGTTGGCAGTTTTATGTCCAACTATGGTACCAAATTCTAAGAAACTCATGGAAGTATTCATCGAGGGATTACCTAGGAGTATTGAAGGAAATGTTACCGCTTCAAAGCCTAAAACTTTAGAGGAAGCCATTACCATAACTCAGAGGTTAATGGATCAAGTAACAAAGCATAATTCTGTGCAAGGAACCAATGATCACAAACGAAAGTTTGATGATAGAAGAACCTTCACCAACAACAACTACCAGAATAACCGTAACAACAACAATAACAACCACAACAATGATCACCACCAACAGCAGAATAGAAGACAAGAAACCATCAGGGCTTATACTACCACCCCAACTGAAAATAGTAGGTATGCTGGAAACCTTCCTTTATGTAAAATATGTAACCTACATCACACAGAACCTTGCATTGTCAAGTGTCAGACTTGTAATAAGGTAGGTCATTAGACCAGGAACTGCAAGAACCAAGGGCCAGCCACTGGAAGCAACCTGTAGCCAGTGTCAGTAACTTGTCATGCCTATTACATTACAGAAATCAGTGCCCAAAAGCAAACAACAGTGCCTATAGAAGAGCATACATGCTGAGGGACAAGAATGCTCACCAAGATCTAAACGTAGTCACGGGTACGTTCCTCCTAAACCAGATCTGAACGTAGTCACGGGTATGTTCCTCCTAAACCAACATCTAGCTAGAGTATTATTTGATTCAGGAGCCGATAAAAGTTTCGTATCCATATCTCTTGCTTCTATGCTTAATATCCCACCAATTACACTAGATACCACCTATGACATTGAAATGGCCGATGGAAACCTAGTAGGCACTAATACCGTTATCCAGGGTTGCACTCTGATCCTGTTAAACCAACCTTTCGAAGTTGATCTCATGCCGATTAAACTCGGTAGTTTCGACGTCGTCATTGGTATGGATTGGTTATCCAAGTATCATGCTAGAATTATCTGTGACGAGAAAGTCGTCCACATCCCCATCAACGATGAAACTTTGATCATCTGAGGTGATCGAAGTAAAACCCGACTAAGCCTCATATCCTGTATTAAAACCGAAAGATATATATCCAGGGGATATCAAGTTTTCATAGCCCAAGTAATGGAGAAGAAGTCAGACGAAAAACGACTGGAAGATATACCAGTAGTCAGAGAATTTCTGGAAGTTTTTCTTGAAGACCTACCCGGCCTTCCTCTGGTTTGCCAAGTAGAATTTCAAATCAATTTAATGCTAGGAACAGAACCAGTAGCCCGAGCACCCTACAGATTAGCTCCTTTAGAAATGCAGGAACTATCTGACCAACTACAAGAGTTAGCAGACCCTCTTTTGAGTCATTTTCTATGATTATGACTATTGATTCATGAAGTAATACCCCTAATTTAGCTTCTACTACTATGTCAAAATAACGAGGTGTTACCGATTGGTATCTAGAGCCGCAGTTACCGATTGGTGTTACCTAGGATCGATGATTTATTCGACCAGCTTCAAGGTTCGAGTGTTTATTTAAAGATTGATTTAAGATCAGGCTATCACCAACTGAGAGTTAGGGATGAAGATATTCCTAAAACTGCTTTCAGAGCACGATACGGACACTATGAATTCCAAGTGATGCCATTTGGTTTAACTAACGTGCCTGCTGTGTTCATGGACCTCATGAACCGTGTGTGCAAACCATACTTGGATAAATTTGTGATAGTGTTCATTGATGATATTCTGATCTACTCCCGTAACAAAAAAAACACGAAGATCACCTGAGAATAATGTTGGAATTACTCAAAAAGGAGAAATTGTATGCCAAGTTTTACAAATGTGATTTCTGGATCAGTAACGTGTAATTTCTCGGGCACGTGATTGACATTCAAGGAATTCACGTTGACCCTGCCAAAATTGAAGCAGTTAAGAATTGGGCATCTCCTACCACACCCATAGAAGTATGCCAATTCTTAGGACTTGCCAGCTACTACCGGAGATTTATCAAAGGTTTTTTAAAGATTGCAAAGTCTTTGACTGAATTAACCTAGAAAAACAAGAAGTATATCTGGGGAGAAAACCAAGGGTCAACTTTCCAACTGCTAAAACAGAAGCTTTGTGAAGCTCCAATCTTAACATTACCAGAAGGAAACGACGATTTTGTCGTTTACTGTGATGCATCACATCAAGGTCTGGGAGCGGTGTTAATGAAAAAAGAAAAGTTATTGCATATGCATCCCGACAACTCAAGCCTCATGAAGAGAACTATACCACACATAACCTCAAATTAGGAGCAGTAGTGTTCGCTCTTAAAATTTAGAGACACTATTTGTATGGCACAAAGTTTACTGTGTTCACTGATCATGAAAGTCTTTAGCATATACTTGATCTGAAAGAGCTGAACATGAGACAACGTCGTTGGTTAGAATTACTCGTAGATTACGATTGTGAGTTTCGTTACCATCCTAGAAAGGCAAATGTTGTAGCAGATGCCTTAAGAGGGAAGGAATGAATCAATCCACTCCGAGTTAGAACATTAGTCATGACCCTTCACCCAAAATTACCATCATAAATCCTCGAAGCCCAAACCGAGGTAATCAAAGAAGAAAACATTAAAGCTGAGAATCTACAAGGAATGGACAAAGCATTTGAAGTACGTCCTGATGGAACTCTTTGTATCAAGAATCGAAGCTGGTTACCATTCTTTGGTAGTTTAAGGGACTTGATCATGCACGAATCCCATAAATCGAAATATTCCATTCACCCAGGTTCTGACAAGATGTATCAGGATCTAAAGAAACTCTATTGGTGTATAACAACCTAGAATTTTCATCAAATGCAAAATGGCAAATGTTTAACATGCTCTAGAGTTAAAGCTAAATGTCAGAATCCATCCGGCTTACTGGTACAACCGGATATTCCTATATGGAATTGGGAAAGAATAACGATGGATTTCGTCATGAAACTACCCAAAACCTCAAACGGACATGACACAATCTGGGTCATTGTTGATCGCCTTACCAAATCCGCACATTTCATCCCTACCCAAGAGACAGATAGTATGGAAACCCTTACAAGGTTGCACATCAAAGAAATAGTCTCCGGGCATGGTGTGCCAATATCTATCATCTGCAACGTGACCGTCATTTATCACATCCAATTCCTGGTAAAATCATTACAAAGTGCTTTGGGTAACTCAATTAGACAGGAGTACGGCATAATCTATCCCGAAACCGATGGATCACGAAGTAAAAGAACTATCCAAGCAGCTCAAAGATATGCTTCGAAGCCTGTGTTTAGATTTTGTAAAAAAAAAAAAGAAAATGATGGAAATGACACGTACCATTGGTAGAATTTTCGTTACAATAACATTCCATGCCAGTATTAAGGCAGCACCATTCGAGGCACTTTATGGTCGAAAGTGCAGATCACCTGTCTGCTGGGCCGAAGTTGGAGATGTTCAACTTACGGGACCAGAAATAATCCATGAAACCACCGAGAAAATAGTTCAAATCCGACAACGCTTGCAAGCTGCAAGAGACCGGCAGAGAAGTTATGCCAATATAAGACGGAAGCCTTTAGAATTTCAAGTTGGAGATCGTGTTATGTTGAAAGTATCACCTCGAAAAGGTGTCATTCATTTTGGAAAGCGAGGAAAGCTTAACCCTCGGTACATTGGACCATTCAAAATCCTTGAACGGATTGGCCCAGTGGCATACAAACTAGAGCTTCCTGAAGAGCTCAGTAATGTCCATAGTACTTTCCACGTTTCTAATCTAACGAATCCCTTGTCATTCCAATGAAAGAACTTCAGCTTGATGATAAGCTCAACTTTGTGGAAGAACCCGTAGAAATCATGGATCGAGAAGTCAAACAACTAAAACAAAGTCGTATCCCTATAGTCAAAGTAAGATGGAACTCTAAGAGAGGACCAGAATTTACATGGGAACGTGAAGATCAAATCCGTGTTAAGTATCCCCATCTATTCTCAAACACCACTCCTGCATCCAACTAAATCTCGGGACGAGATTTCTTTTAAGGGAGGGAGACTATAACAACCCCAAATTTTCATCAATGTAATTATCCATCTATTAAATTAGATGCAATTTTCATCAATGTAATATCTACTTATTAAATTAAGTACAACCATTTTCACGGGAATATTTTTGCTTTATTCCACTCTTTATGCAACGTAACTTGCATAACTAAACTAAACGAGCTCACGCAACAACCAATGCCAACTATAACTATGTTTATATCATTTAAACATCCTAATATGTCAAGTCTATGTTCTAATATCATTTTTACCAAATACGTTATCCATTTAACATACTTTTCAAAACGTTATTTCAAAACAAGCATTAAACGTTAACGTTTATATCAAAACCCTAATTATATGTAATGTTTACATATAAAATAAATGTACAAGCTATCAAAGCATGTGTACAAGTGTACAATGCATAATTTTTGAATATTAATTCCCTCCTAAACCTTGGTACAACTCCCTAAAGCTCAAAGTACAATTCGACTATGCATAGAATTCAAATGAGCTCATTTTCCCTGTTTTTATCCGTTTTAAACCTAAACCATTAATCAAATAAGTTGTAAATACTTAATTTACAACATTACAAATCCTATTTTATTATTATAACATCATCATACATGAATTAAATCCTAGAAACCCTAAAACAAAACCCTAATCTATTTCTAACCCAAAAACCTAAAACTAGGCCCTAGTTCATAATCGGATCAGTCTATAAAACATAGGATCTGGGCAAATCAATAGGTTCTGGGTATCAAGTGAAAACACTAGATTGTAGCCCTATGTCTTGTGATCATTTTTCTGGTGGAATCAACCCGATTCGACGTCGGATGAATTAGTTATAGCCGAAATGGCAAAGGTTCGCAGATTCTGCACACCTGTAGTAAATAGCTATTATCTCTAACTTTTTGTATAGTAACCCCTAAATATGTAAAACTAAACATTGTAGAGAACTCAAATATCTAACAATGCTCACTGGTTTGAGCTTTAACGGAGTTACAGTTTGTAAATGGAAACCATTTTACCAAGATTGATGTTGGCTGTCCAAAAATAGCCATGTATAAATCAAACCAAACACCCCTAAAACGTCTAGAACCACCTCCACCTTGCACCATAGCCTTCCTTACTCAGCCCCTAGCCTCTCCACATCACCCCTCATGTGTCCTAACCTGGTTATCAAAGTTTCTTGGCCTCTAAGGGTCTTCAACACTATAAATAGGGGCACATACTCTTCATTTCAAATCATCCCCTACTTCCTCCTCTATAACCCATCATAGCAGCAATCCTTTGCTCAATATGTATTCTAATAGATCTTAAGAAGTCCCAAGAACATAAGTGAAGCAAAAGAAACAAAGAAAAGAAGCCCGAGAGTCGTTATTCTAGGCGTACGAAGCTAAAAGTCCTAATTTTGACCCGTTTCCAAGCTCTAAGCTCAAACACAAGTTCTATCAACTTCATACCTGCTACTACACCCTTACGATGTTCATATGATCATACATAAGCTCTTGTGAAAGTTTAATAACTCAATTCATGCTCATTTTCTATTTTGATCCAAAACCGTACACCCGAAACCCTAATTTTACTTTTTTCTTAAAACTAAATATTATAATGGTTAAATGTTGTTATAATCTATCCTAACATACTTATTTAATGTTAATATAACCACTTTATTGATTATTGAAGGAATTTGATCTTAAAAACCGCGCGTTTACGTTTTGAAACCCTAATTTAACCCGTTTTGCTTCCTAGCTTAACGAATCGTTATTTTGAACTTTCGTTATGTTAAACCTTCATATTTTAGCTTATATTAACAAGCTATAACCTGCTAATAACATTTAGAAACTTAAAATAAGCTTGCATGGCATTTTGGACTTGTTTTGCAAAAGTATTCCATGTAAGGGGTATATATCATAACTTTTTGAAACTTATAACTAAAAAGACTGAAATTGTTATTTTATCAAAGTTATAACTATAGGGGTCTATCATGTCACTTT
>BQNB010100922.1:4655-24593 GCA_026074375.1 Tanacetum coccineum | reverse complement strand
GTTGATACTTCAGCACCATGAGCTTCCAATTGAGAAAGTAGCTGTTGAAATCTGTCATATCCCTTTTCTAACCCTTTTCTGAACTGGATATTGTAAATGCTTCAAACTGTTGTTTGAAAACAGCCTTTTGCATTTTCTTTGAATTTGCATTACCACAAAACCTAGTTCTGATGGCTTCCCAAATTTCTTTTGCATCATCTATTCCATGAAATCTTCTCATATGTTCCTTGGGAATGGCCATCAGCAATATATTCTTAGCCTTCCTTTCCTTTCAATAGCTTGAATTTCTGCAGCAGTTACTAGTGGAAGTATTCGAATAACACCATCCTTTCTAGTTGAAATTCTTTTCTTAGAGTTTCCATTCTGAATTACCTTCCAAACATCATTGTTAATGTACTCAAGGTAATGCTCCATCTCCATAGCCTATATATCATACTCCTTCTTCTTCAGAAATGGGAGTTTGATATTTGAGATAGCGGTTGTTTGAGGAATTACCTGTTGTTGTTGTTGTTGTTTAGGTGCAACACCAGTCTCTGATGCATCTTCATGGTTTGATTCTTCATCATCACTGAGATGTTGTGAGAACTTATCATTAGCAGGTTGAGACATTTTGTAGGAGAGTGTTTGTTTGTGGTTCTAGTGATTCTTCTTACTCAGAGTCCCTCTACAGGCTCTGATACCACTTGTAGGTCCTTGGTTTAGGATCTATATAGCCTTTGTAAGACAATAGCTAACTTGAATAAATCCAAATCAACTATGTGAGAGACACTGACTATGAATATCAAGTGTTAATGCGGAATCTTAACACAAGAATTAAGAAGAAACAATAATACTAATTTGCTATTGATTTCTATTAAGCTCTAATGCTTCTATTGATATTTCAATCACGTACATAACATTGTGCCTTAGGGTTCCTTTTATACACCAAGGAAACCCTAATGGGCTTTACAAACGTGTAAAAGGATAATGCATATCCTTTCCTAAGATATCTCTAAGATAACTATTACTATTCTATTACATAAACAGACTTAACTAAAACAGACTTAACTAAATATGACCAGTACTAACTCTAGTACTGCTACTCTACCAGTACTAACTTTAGTACTGCCAGACTTAACTTAGTACTGCCAGTATTAACTTAGTACTGCCAGAACTAACTATTACTACCAGACTTAACTGTTATACTACTAGTATTAAGTCTTTTACAATCTATTTCCCAACAACGATCCCTTTGTAAATGTGTTTGCTCCAGAACCTAGTTCTAAAGCATTATCATCCAGGGATGTTAGTTCAACGGAATCAAATCATGTCACTCAACCACATCATCTCGGGAAATGGAGCAAGGATCATGATGTGTTTTAAAAGCTTTAAATTTATAAGACTGAAAATATCGGATAATTATATGGAAACACACGGGTAAAAGTATAACCCACGTATGCAGTATAATCTTTTTAGGTAAGACTGGGTCGTTGGTATGTGCTTAATTACACATACCATTTTCCATTAAAAACGGACTTAAATGACTAAAAACGTACCAAAAATACATTGTATTTGTATGTTTTGCATTTGTATTGTGCAGGAAATGGATATTCAAGAAAAGGACAAAAACAAAGCTAAAAAGGACAAAAACCGAGCATGAGAATAAAAAGAACGTGAAGAAACAGTCAAAGTCAAAAAGTCAATAGAAAAGTTAACCCCGACAAAGTCAAAGTCAACCCCGAGAAGCTGAATCAGAAAAATACAAACTTGAGGGACCAAAAATGCCAAATCATAAAGTTGTATGTTAAAGATAAACTTTAAGGGGGTGGAAATGCAATTTAAGTGAAATATAACTTTAGGGGTTGATTCTGCCAAACCCCTAAAGATGTATCACCACAAGGACCATGCATGTAATAACTCATATAACAATGAGGGGCTGTTTTTGCCAACCCCTCATAAACTTTACCACACAAGGACTTGATTTTCAATATGAGATATATAGTTGAGGGGTTAAAGTTACCAACTAGCCAAACCTTTTAAACCTGTTACCCCCAACCTTTATAAAACCAAATTTCCCGCCAACAAAACCCAAGAACCATTCACGTGTTTCCTTCCCTCCTTTTACCCTGTAAACTCTAAAGTTCAGGGGATTTTCCATCACCCTCACCTCCAATACTCAACCCTAATCACATGATACCATGCCATGCTGGCAATCTCACAATTTTTCATGAAAATCACACGAATCAAGGGCTGTGATTAATTCAAAGAAGCACAAGTGTGTTTAATGGCTGGGATTATCTCTTGGAAGCCTCTCACAAAAGAAACATAACCTGGAAGACCAAGTCTTGAAGATAATAGTATAAATTTAGGCCATTTGTAGCCGAATATGGCATCTAGTTCTTAATTAAGTTTTTTTTAACTTATTGTAGTCTTTTATCAGCTTATTTACAGTTTATTGTAACTTTTTATTCACCCTTGTATTGTTTTCAAAGTTTAATGAAGTTTTGAGGTTTATATGTTAAAATCCAGTTTTTAAATTCCAAGTCTTAAGTTGTTAACTTGTGCTAAATTATGCTAAAAAGCTCTTATTAGATCTTAATTGTAAGCTGTTTTCATTAAGCAAACAAAATAGGTTAAGTAATTAACTAGAAATTATAAAAAATCTACTCAAAATTCACCTCAGCTTACTTTTTGGATGATAATCCAGAAATGGATGGGCTTATGGACAATACCAGCTTATCTTTGATAAGTTGGAGCTTGTAGACAAAGCTCTTAAGAGCTTATTTGCCCTTGTTTAGAACAAAGGGCCTTGTAAGTGACTTCTCTTTCATTTTGGCTTATTAAAGTGCATTTGCTTATTTTCTGCTTATTAGTGCTTATTTCCTGTTTGAATGTGCTTATTTATGCTTATTAATGATGTTTAGTGTTTAAAAACCTAGTCTTGTAGTTTAGAAATCATTTATTCAAGTTTTTCATCAAAACTGTCTATTTTAGCTTATTCACTGTTGGAATTAGATAGCTTATTAGAGTGCTTATTGTTTATTATTGCTTATTGTTGTCTGCTTATCATGTTTGTTCAAAGTGGTGACTTATTTCTGTCTTAAATGGCTTTTTGAAAGAATGTTGAAAAATTAAGGGGGTGTTTGGCACAAGGCCAAAATGGGTCATTTGGTGTCAAAACCCTTTGGGTCACCTTGGCCAGGTTATACCACCTTTTTAAGTTAGTAAAAGTGAGTTTTTATAAGTTTTTAAAGTTAAAAAATTGGTTTTGAGGTTTTGAGAAACAACCCTTTGAATATGTGGTGTCAATATTGATTCAAAGGGCTTAATTGGTTAAGCTTGTTTAAGTTGGCTTTTGAGACTGATTTAATGTCTAATTTGGTGTCAAAGTAGTGTAGTCAAAATCTCTTTGGGTTAACTTAGCTTAGTTAAAAATCTGCCAACATTTTAAAGTCAAGTTTTCAATTTTTATAAGTAGCTTTTTGATTCTCAATTTTTAGCAAGTAAAACATGTTTTTAGCTTATGAATTTTTGAGCACAAGCTCATTAGGGGCTTGTCTTGATCTGTTTTAGCTTGGTTTACCATTTTGAGCTTATTTGGTGGCTTATCTCAAGGGCTGCAAGTAGCCCTTTGAGTCTGCCATAATTTCCAAAAAGCTCCCCTGGTGCAAAAAGCTGATTTATCAGCTTCCTTTTTGTGCTTGTTTTTGCTCCAAGACTTAATCCATTGGTTTTTATTAGAAGCTCATAAGCTGCTCTATAAGCTCATATAAGCCAATCACCTTAAAAGTCCATCTTGGTGCTTAAATCTTAAGCCAAAAGTGCCCCATTTGCTGTTTTATTTGACTAGTTTTTCACAATTGCTTATTTGCTTATTAATGTTTTCTTGTCTGTTTTCCTAGCTTAATTTCATTCTTAAGTGCTTATTAGGTGTATTTAAGTCCCTTTGTTTGCTTATTTGTTATTACATTGTGCTTATTTGCTTTTTATAGGCCTAACAGACCCAAGTGTAATTCCAGCAGTACTAACTTTTAAGTTAGTGCTGCTGAGATTTTTAAGCCAATTTCTGGCTTATAGAGTTGTTTATATTTGCTTATTTGTGTTCCTTGTTGTCTCTTAGGCTTGTCTAGCAGTCCTTGTTTGCTTATCTTGCTTTTCACTTGCTTATTTGTCCTTTTAAAAGCCAACTAGTTTAGCATTTAGATTTAGTTTAAAAAGAAAAGTTCTGTCTGTCATAGCTTTTTCACTCATCTTTTTTATAGCTTATTTAACTTTCAAAATGTCTTTTGATTGTTGTTTTATATAGACTTTTGGTCAATCTTTTAAGATTTGTAAGTTAATAAGCCCCAAGTTTCTGTCTAATGGCTTAAAAATAAGCCCAAAGTTCCCCCTTGTCTGTTTTATAACCATTTTTGTGTCAGTAGCTTATTAAGCTTTTCTAAGCTTAATTTTCATTCATTTTTGCTTATTCCAATCTGCATTTGCTTATTAGGTGTAGTTGAGTCTAAGTTTTGCTTATTTTTCTTCTTAAGTTGCTTATTAAGTCTGAAAAGCCAAAAAGAAAAAGCCCTTTAAGCCTTTGTCCATTTAAGCCATTCTGTCTGTTGTAATTGCTTTTTACAGCTTATTTATAAGCTTTTATAAAAAGTCATAGTTGTAAAAATTGCTTATTTTCATATCCTTAACAAGTTTGTAAAAAGAAATTTAAAAAAAATAAAAAGGGGAAAGTGGAAGTCCAGGGTGAGCCTGAGCTCGAACCCAAGACCTCAACACTTTCAACCCTTTTACACACACACTCTACCGCTGTGCTACAATAGCTCATCCGGTAGAGTTTGTGTTGGGTTTATTCTTATACACTTTTTGGCCCATTAAGCCATAAGCTGTTTTAGCTTTTTCGCAGCTTATTGCAATAAGCTGTGTGACCCATTTTATTTTTCTTAGAATCCTCACAACTTCAGCTATTTTTTGTATTTTTTTAGATTTTTATAAAAACGTTTCGTATTTTTTATAATTTATTTTGTTTAAAATCTTAAAAAATTCATAAAAAATAAAATATTAATCAGAAAAATATAAATCTTTTTTTCAAAATTTTCTTTTATTACATAGTTTCTAGGAAAAATATTAGTGTTTTCATAGGGTCATTTTTGCAACTTTTCATTTTTTTAAGGACCACAAACCGGTGGTGTCGGATCATAGGGCCACCTTGGCTCCTTCGGGAAGCTCAATGGCGTTACGGTAGCCCTCGTGTCTAGGTCGGGAGTAATCTCCTAAGGTAGGGTTGGTTTGAATTTTTGTCTCCCATGATGGTCAACGAAAGAGTAGGTTTGGTTACGAACAAAAGGAACAAAGAAGATATAGACTAAAAGAAAGCTACTTGACAAAAAATTAAATCTCACTTGATAGGAATCTTGTGAGTAGAACTAAGCTAGATTGAATTCGAAACCTATGGTATTCCACGCAGCGGCGCCAAAAACTTGATGTGAGGGTTGTGAAGACTTCACAGGAAGTTTTACAATCCCCTAGGCAGTGTAACTAGTGTTGCGTGTAGTCTAGGCAAGACTAGAGGTTGTTATGTTCTCTAAATGATAGGTGGGAAGACTTGATCACGGTCTAACAGAATTTTAGGGGTTGAGAGAAGATTATTTTTTTGTTTTTATGTTTAATAGAAAGCACGTAAATCTATGTTTGAGAGGTTGGTTTGTTTAACAAATTACTAAACTAATTAATATCTAATCTATTGGTGATAACATTATGATAATCAAATGTATTTACCTAATCATGCACTACTCCTTAGATTTTTTTCTCCTAGATCCGTTGCTTTGCCACACTTGTGATAATCTGTGCAATTATTTCCTAGGTCATGAACGGATTATACGAACCCGCCGTCTATTTAATATTTCATTAGGGCAACGCACAAGTAAGGTAGAATGAAGACTATTACAGGGCCCCTAAGAGTATATAAAATGCATGTAAAATAATTAAGAGATATAACCAATTAGGGTAAGGTAGTATGAAGATTGTTACCGATGGTATCCTTTCTACACTACTCGCGTTTCCCTAGACATATCAACAACGATACAGACAAAAGCTGGTTTTCTAAAGCCTAACGCGCAATTTCTAAAATAAGAAGACATCTAATGATTACATTCTAAGTTTCACGCAATCATAGATTATACAAAGGAGGGTTTAGCCTCGCATGTCTGATAAAGGAAAGCAAGAAGATAAATCAATCAAACGACACACAGAATATTGAATGATAATGATAAATAACCTTACTTGATTAAAAGTGGATTCAAGGGAGTACAATAGGGTTTTTGAGGCCCTAAAACCGACCTATAAAGCTCTCAAAATGACATACAAAGTTATCCCAAAGTTACACACTTAAAACCCTAAAAACAGATTTATATTTATAGAGATGTTGACGCGACGGCGTCACTTTGTAATCTTGACGCCGTCGCCACGTAGATGATTCTAGATCCTCTTTAAGTCGGCCACGTCCTGACGCCGTCGCGGAATTCCCTGACGCTGTCACTATGTAGATCACGACGGCGTCGCTTTATGCCTGCGATGCTGTCTCCAGCCACTGTATGCATAAATCTTCAAGAGATTTGTGTAGGGGTCGTACTCTTGTCCGTTTCTTCTCCTATGAGACCATTCACGTTTATTTCCTCCAAAATGCTTCAAGTGCTAAAAACCTAAAAACAAACGATTAAGCACATAATCTAGGCATATTTGCATGATTTAGGGGGTTAAATGACCCCGAAATAGTGTTTTTAAAGGACACATTCATAATAGAGCTGAATATCTAGGCTCTTTTTGATGGTAGAACAATTGGTGAATCATGAATTGTTGAAATGTTTGAATCCAAAAAGTTAAATCAGTGGCACATTCTTAACCAAAAACAAGAATGTGTTTCGTAAACAGATTTTCGTGAAAGATTTTAAGGATAAGTATGAGAAAATAATATGGTTGGTTGTGCATCAGTGTTGATCGTGAGACTCCTTTAATCTTCTTCATGAGATCGATAGTTAGGGACAACTTTGAGGCTTGGATACAATTTAAAGGCGTAATTCAAACGGGGACATTGAAGCTGTCTTCCTCTTCACTTTATTTAGGAGAGGGGAGAGGGGGATGATGAAAATACTAAATTATTTCATAGTTTATTAAAACAAAAACGTAGATCTCAATCGATTAATCGCATTATGTACGAGGGTGTTTAGATCAAGGGGCCTCATCAAATTAAAGAGGCCTTCTTTAACTTCTTCAAAGAGAAGTTTTAAGCGAATGTCTCGACGATTGTCTTTCCCCTATCACTACTCCATCTAGGCTGCAACCTTAGATGAAGTTAAGATAGTGGTGTGGGATTGTGGCAGTGATAAAGCCCCCTGGCCTCATGGTTTTATATTTGCTTTTGTTAAGAGATATTAGGAGTCTCTTAAGCTTGATATCTATGGGTTCGTGACCATTTTTTTAATCTAAAAAGTAACCTGGGGGTTCAAACTCCTCATTCATTACTCTCATTCCAAAGGTTATCAACCCGATTCACATCAAAGATTTTCGGCCTATTTATCTTAGTAATATTCATTACAAGATTATTGCAAAAGTTCTTGCAAATCGGCTATCCAAAGTGGTTGATAAAATTGCTAGTCACGATCAATCAGCTTTCATCTCGGGTCGTCAGATGCTTGATGGTCTGTTAATTCTTAGTGTGGTTATTGATTGGTACAATCAAACGAAACAAAAAGATGTTGATTTTTAAAGTTGATTTCGAAAAAGCTTTTGATTCTGTAAGCTGAAAGTACTCACTTTATATTGCATGGTCTCAACTTTGGTACTTCATTGAGATATTGGATAATAGCTTGCTTAGAATCTTCAAGAACTTCGGTTTTGGTTAAAGGCAACCCTTCTTCCGAATTCTCGGTTAGGCGTGAGTTGAGGCAAGGAGACCCTTTGTCTTATTTTCTTGTTTATTCTTGTCATTGAAGGTCTTCACGTGGCCCTTTCTGACGCAATTCGCCCACGTATGAATTGAGGTGTTAATATTGGCACTTCTGACATTACTCTTAGTCACTTATTATTCATTTATGATGTTGTGATCACCACATATTGGAGCTCTCAAGACATGGATAATATTATTTGTGTCCTATAGGTTTTTTATCTAGCATACGCGTTGTGCTACGGGTTCTATCCCATTCGTTTATCTTGGTTTATCCATTGGGTCTAATATGTCTATTACTGCGAATTATAAGTCTTTTATTGATAGGTTTTACGTGAAGCTTTTTTATTGTAAGGTGAGTATCCTCTTTTATGGTGGCCATTTAACTTTACTTGAGGCGGTTCTTGGAAGTATTGGAATCTATTACCCCTCCATTTTCAAAGCTCTTCAATATGTTTTGAAATCTATGTAGAGGATTCGTGCATCGTTTTTTAGGGAGGTTCTCAAGACACGAAAAAGATTGCATGGTTGAAATGGTATAATGTATTATCCTATGTAACAAAGAGTAAACTGCAAAAAATCTCATCTCTGTGGTTTATAGTTGTGGGCACTAATCATTCCCTAACTGTTTACTATTGGCACAATCATACCTGAGTGGCAATTGTTCAGCAAAATTCATCCTTATGGGGATGATTTTTGCTCAACGTTTAACAAAAAGTTTTGCAAATATTCATCCTCTAGGATGATCTTTTGCTAAAGTTTCACACTAAGGATGATTTAGTGCCATTACAATAGTATCGGCTAGGGATGATTAGTGCACAAAACTACTAAACCACAGGGGATGATTTTTTGCAGTTTACTCTTACATATGTGTCTAGACATTAGGGCAGTTGTACAAGTCCTTTTAACTTTCTTTATTCAAGAAATGTGTTGGAGAATGTTTTCAATTCCGCAATGTCCTTGGGTTTAGTCATTAAGCTTTTACACGGGCAATAAGGAGGTTTCGATGATGACGGGTGTAAATTTTTAAGGTTATGGGCTAGGTTGTTGGATCTTCTAATTATTACATTCGAGTGGTATTCTTACATGTTGGATTCAATTAATATTTCAACGGGGGTTAGTTTCTCTTCATTTGTTTATGGAAAGACACTTGGCTTATTGGCTAGGTAAATTTATGGAAAGACACTTGGCTAAGTAACTCTCCGTTTCAACATGCTATTCCGTTTGGAACAAAATGAGGAATATAGATGGCTAAAACAAAATAGTATAAGAGAAGGGAATTTATATACTCGTATAAAAACACTATATACTCGTATAAAAACACGCCCGAGACCACAATATACTTATACAATATTGGTCAGTGTTTTAAAACCCGGGTTAACCCGACCGGTTGACCCGTGACCCGGTAGGGACACCGGATGCAGGTTTTGGCTGAAAAGCCCGGTTGAACCGCCGGTTAAACTGGTTGAACCGTGACCTGGTGGCTCGACTTTGGGTTTCGATTTTCATATAAAGGTTTTTAAAAACATTGATATTTGTCACAAATAAGGACTTCTTATTACTTCTCTTATTAGAAAGAAATATATAGCTTTTTTAACGACAACTTTTAATTTTCAATACCACACATTTTAAAAATGCCTCTTGCAAGGTTTGAACTCACATCCTTTAGGTCGATAGAGAGCTCACACATCACTAGTACAAAGACCTTATGTATATATAGTTATGTTTAACTAGTAAATAAATTTGAAGTTGACATTTCAATGTTGCTAGAATAATTTAAAGATTAACAATATACGCAAAACGATCAATAATATTGATCTAATTGTTTATGTTAGAGCTACAATGACTCGACTTCCCGAATAACTTGAGCACAAGTTCGTCCAAGTGTAGCGTCTTGTTGGTTTCAGGTATGCAAAATTTTGCTTCTGGGAAGATCTCTTGTTAGGTGAGGTTCATTTCAATCGAGCTTTTTCCTAGGTTGTACGACCTGGAGAACATGCACAAACACATAAACTTGGAATTGTTCTGTTGCGGTTAAATGCAAGGCGAGATCGATAGCTCTTTTCGTCGCCATGCAGGTGGTGTGGAACTCAGCAGCTTGAAAACATCAGGATTTGGTTAGGTCGGAAGAATCTTTGTAATGTTGATGATAGATGGGCTGAGCCTGACGGGGATGAGGGACTTTGTGTTAAAGTTGCTCGTGAATTTTGGACGTGGTTCTACTTCCAAAAGAGAATGTTGATACAGGATGGATTAAGTCTATTTCCTTTTAAGGTGTATATTTTCGCGTGGAAAACTCCAACTTGATCGCCTCCCCACTAGGTTCTAACTTCTCAAACGTGTATTCAGTGCTATCTTCTTTATGTCCGATATGTATGTCTCCAGGTAGTACATCCCATCTTTTCTTTTCCTGTGACGGGCTTTAGTCTATTGTCTCGGCTTATATGTCGATGGTTGGTAACGTTTCTTGATAAGCCCGTGATTCTTATTCGGGCTGGTTAGAGTGGGTTTAATTTCTATTCGATTGGGCCCAAGCTTAAGGGATCCTAGAAGGGTTTTTTATGTGTATTAGTGGTGCTGTAGAATTTTCAGTAAACCAGCTTCTTTTTGTCTTTCCATGAAACCGCGCAAAGAGACTTTGTTCGATGATGTTGTTTCTCGTTCTTTCATTTGAAGTAATTCTAGATGTAATCTAAAGTTTACTTGGGATTGTTGACTTCAACATCATTATTTGATTGCTTTGTAATTGTTCTAGCTCTTTGCTAGCTTTCTATAAATGTTTAAAGATAAGCAGTACAATGTGAAAAGTAAATAATATAATAATACAATATAGTTTCGATCGTTGAATTCTAATAAGAAGTTAATTAAGTAATTGACCAGGATTGTTTGAGGAATAACAATTCTTGTCAGTTTGATGTGTTCTCTTATTCACTCAAAAAAAAAACCAAGTTATAGTTTAAGAGTGAACTTAGTAACTTGTTGATGTTCAACCACTTAAGTTTGGACAAGAGTAAATGCTCTTAAACGTGTATCACCTTAATTGTAAAAGACTCATTTACTTTTCTACAAATATTCTCTTATAGTCTTATATGTGTAGGGAAATAAGCGTTGCACATTAGGTCTTTGATACTTTCAAGCATGTAATAGAGAAATACAACTTGCATTAAATTATAGCTTCAATCTTAAGAATGGGTTGAAACATACTTAAAAAAACAATGTTGACAAATGTTTTCACATTTAGAGTAACTATTTTTAGAGTTAAGATCAATATAGACCTATTATTTGTCATAGATCCAATGAATCAATCTCAACCATCTATTTTTTCATCAAAAATAAAAAAACTCACTTTCCACCTCTTTTTAAAAAATAAAATATCTTACAAACGGTAAATCGTCACACGACAAAAAATACACCATCGCGACGAGTATTTTTTTATCTTTCAGTAGACGGGTGACACGATATACTTTCGAGGAATTCTTTTTCGATTTTTTTTTCAGTCACGAATTGCGAAAATCATATATGATTTGTATAACGAATCATATATGATTTCATAAAATAATATATGATTTCATAAAATCATATATGATTTGTAATTCCGACGAACTTTTTTTCAATTTTGTTTCAGTCACGAATTGCGAAAATCATATATGATTCGTATAACGAATCGTATATGATTTCATAAAATTATATATGATTTCATAAATCATATATGATTTCATAAAATCGTATATGAATTCATAAAATCATAAAAAAAAGTTCGTCGAAAATACATAGTGTCGCCCCTCTATAGAAAGATAATTTAATTCTCGTCGCGATGATATGTTTTGTTTTGCTTAACGATTAACAATGTGTGAGATATTTAATTTTAAAAAAAGGTGGAAAGTGAGTTATTTTATTTTTAATGAAAAAATGAGTGGCTAGGATTGGTTCATTGGGTCTATGACAAATATTAGGTCTATATTAAAATTTTGTCACTATTGTTTTAGTGTTGAGTTTTAGATAGACTACTTTATACTTCTTATTTTAGGGTTTTCTTGTCTAAGTAACTTTTTGATACTTGAATATTTCTAAGTATCGTTCGTATTTGTTCTTCAAACTTCGCTGACTTAGACATCTTTTATTTAGAAACTTTAGTTACTGAACTGCATCATAAGTAGTGTGTTTGGCATTATTTTCATATAACTCAGATGATATATTTGCTGAATCTTTTGCCCAATGATTATTATAGACTTAACGTTATTTTATTTTTAAATTTATGTAAGGGATTATTAAGCACTGAACTCGCCCAATAATGGTATTTTTCATTATTATCTTTTATATTTCATATTAACTCAATGCTTTAATATGAGTTTGCGAGATAGGAAATCATTAAAATCAAAATCAGTAGCGAAAAATGATACTATTAAAAATTTATATTTCATGTGTTAGTTGATAAATAAGTTAGGGATTATACTTTTTCACTTAACGAATGAGTTCAAACTTTTGATTTTTTTAAAAGATCTAAAAACAACAACTCTCTTTTAAATAAGAGGCCAAATGTTTGTTTGTTTAGTTTTTTTATTAAGTCGTGTGAAATTAAAGTGTATGTCTGGATATATGTTGTCTGTTTGTAAATGGATATATGACTATTTTTTGTAGAGGTGTAAACGAGACGAGACAACTCGCGAGTTACTCGAGATCGACTCGTAAACTACTCGAAGTTGACTCGATCTAAACGAGTCGAGCTCGAGCTCGAAATATAAAGCTCGGTCGAGCTCGAGTCGAGTTTCGAGCTCGAGATTTAGTATTCGAGTCGAGCTCGAGCTTGGCGGTACTCGGCTCGACTCGGCTCGTTTACACCCCTAGTTTTTTGTGTGCTGAATATAGTGTCTCAATTAAATAAAATTACTTTTATACCTTAAAAACAAGTTACGTATGATTATAGGTGAAGAAGTCATATGGTAAATATGTAAAATTATGATTTAAGTCATGGATTTAATACGGAGACCCTCCTCCTAGTTTTTTCTAGAAAATTATTTATTAATTTTAAGCACAAAACAAATAAGCATTTAGTGACTTAATTAATTTACCAATTTTTCAATTAAAACTTTTTAAGTTTTTACTAAATACTACCTAAATTTAATACCACTCTATTAAAGAAACATCCGATTAGTCAGTTACGGAGTATATTTTAACCACATGTTTGGAGTATATTTTAACCACATGTTTTAGTGGTCTTTAGCATTACTTATATTTTTTCTCCTGAAAGGTCAAACCTATGTGATCACATATATTTTTTTAGGAGTATTTTCTCACAAAATGATTTGTCATTCATCCATTATGAGTTATGAATGTAAAAGATAGAGAGAGAATTGATTAAGATTAATTTGATTTGTGACAAGTCATTTTGTGAAACTTTGTTTGTAAAAATTTTGTGGATGTAGTATTTTCCTTTTTTTAGTAATGTATATTCCCTCCTTCTAATACTCGACATTATATCTTTTATATAATAAAAGAATTACATCATTTCGGAGTTTTTCATCAAATTGAATCATATGAATTTAAAAATTAGACCAATCAGAACGCTTGATTTTGCCACTTAGGCAAAATCGTGTGATCTGATTGGTCAATAAAAAGTCAAAATTAAATCGATTTGGTCAAAATTAAAAATTTGTGATGGAAAAATATGACGAGAAAAAAAACACATAAAAATATATGTGTCAAATTTGTGAAGAAAAAAACTTGAAAAAGTGGAGGTAATTAATAAAAATTTAGTGATTTTTAATTTTAAATAAATTATATGGAGTTAAGTGTAAATTTATAAATTTACATGTTTTATTATAACTTTAAAAAATAAACAAATAACCCCTTAAACTTTATACCCGTAGACTTTATATTTTAAAATATTACAAACGTAAACAATTTTTTACTTCCAAACAAAGATTTAACAGTATCTAATCACATCCCAAATCTACCCGAAGACTTTTTGATGGATTTTTCATTGTCGGTCTGAAATTATGTTGTACAACCAAATAGAAAAACACCGAAGCACATAAAATATCATAAATTAATAAAAAGGGTTTTCTAGCTATTCATTGATGTGTTTGGAAGAATTGCATTTTTTTTCTTTTTGTTTAATACGTACTAAAATTCTAACATTTAAATTTCTCAAAAAGTCTTTATTCCATTGACATGTATGTATGCCTATAAATCATATATAACAATCTAGGCTACTTTTATATCTTAAAAAAGTGTTGGTGACGGAAAAATGGGTAAAACTCTTTTTATATTTGTATATGTATTAAAGATATACAATAGGTAAATCTTTGTTTGACCAAAACATATTGTATGTACGAAACATAATACTTATTTGAGTTTTTTAGCTTTCTATATTCTATAAATATTGACGATTTTGATAACTCAACTTGATGCTTTTAAATTCGATTGCGAAGCTAAATTTTTACATGTTTTAACACAAAGTGTGACCATTAATCTTAAGTATAGCTGACTCAATAATGCAACTAGAATCATAAAACATATACAATATCAACTGCATACCCAACGGTAAGATAACCAGCCTTCCAAAGTGGAGGTCAATGGTTCGAATATAACGAGGAGAAAACTAATCCCCTTGTGGCCTCGAAGGTTCACATGAGCCGACTTCGGGCTACCTAAAAGAGTAGTTTTGTAGAGATTAGTCGGCTCACAATGTCGAGTTAGTTAACAGGTAAATCAAAAGAAAAAAAAATTAGTAATTATCCTCAAGCTCATATAATATAACTTTGACCTTAAATTATTTTGTTTGTGTTATATAATACTTGATGCAAAATATATGAATGGATTGTATTTTGAATGTATTTTCATTGGTATAATTTTCATCAAATATTATATAACACAAACAAAATAATTTAAGGTCAAAGTTAGAGAAGATTGACTTCGAAAGTCAATAGTGGACACTTATTTAGGGACGGAGGGAGTATATAAGATATGAATCTATTCTCTTCATATGATTTCGATAATACTCTATAACATAACTTATAAAACAAAATAAAAATAAAAATAATACATGTATTTAAAAAAACATAATATCTAAACTCCGTGCGTGCACGAGCATTAAAACTAGTAAATAATAATATATACATTTCTAGAACATTGGATAGTGGCGGGCATTAAGGTGAATTGTAACAATGGTTTCTTAAAAAATAAAAAAAAGTAGAGAAAAAATGTTACTAGTACAATGGAAGCCATGGATGGTGCGTAAATAGTCAAGTGAATCTCTAGTTGTTATATTTTAATAAATCACGTGAAGAACGTTATAAATTTTTAATATTCCTTGAGTGTGTTTATAGTGGAAAACTGGATATTACACTTATATACCTAAGTGGTCCTTAGACATCATTTTTCTGTTACTTTCAAACCATATTTGCATTCATATTCCTTATCATTATGGCTTGCCAATCGGATCCTAGGTCTTGATATGATGACCAATAGTTCTTTGAAATTATTTTTTCTCACGTCTCATGATCACTACATATATAGGCGATTGGATGACAAGACCGTTAATATCAATATGCTGATGCCAAATCGATCATACTATGAGAATGTATATTCTTCGAATAATACTATTGGTCCGACACTAAGCTCGTAGTTGCAAATAACCGAGGCATTTGTCTAGCCAGCTGTCTATCCACACCCCAGCTCGATCATCGTAACATAGAGGAATTATGCATTTGCAAATCACATAGTCCTCTAGAAACATGTACTAAAAATCATTACGATGACAATGTTTACTTGCGACATGATAATGATAGCTGTTTGAAATAGAATTAATTGACTTAATATGAAATTAACTAAATTTACTAACTCATATGAAAATTATTTGTTAATGATTGATTTAATTGATAAGATGATTGAAAATATAAAGTGATAAAAATAAGACTGTCTCTATTAAGTCATCTCTTATTTAAACATAACTTAATACAAAATTTAAACAAACAAACCCTAAGAAGATTAAATGTATGTAACTTTGCAAGGTAAGAGCGTAAGGTATCATGGCCTCACTAGTGACACATCAGTGGCACATTATTTGACCCTCCCTCACAATACATCACAACTAATGTCATCTGAGCCCACCCATTCATATAATTTTTTCCCTATATTTTCAAACAAACTAAATTCATTCAAATAAAAATACAATATCAAACTAAAAGTACAAAATTGTAAATTTATTTTTTATAAAATAAAATACATATTAAACTATCCATTTTTTATAAACAAAATTGTAAATGACAAACAAAATAAACATAAATGCCTTAAAATGTAAATTTTTTTTTAAAACCCAACTGCCAACTTCTTCTTCTTTGTGAACCTGCAACGACAAAAACCAATAAAAAAACACACAAAGAAAACACAAATAGTTCTCTCTTTCTACGTCGTCTATTTGGCGAAGTCGAAATCGGCGAGCAAACGACGAGCTTTGTGGTGTGGTGGCGAGCTACCGGCGAGCTCCACGTCGGATTCATCGAACGCTTTCACCACCACACATTTTGCTCTAAGAATGAGTCGGTTTTGGTCAATTTTGCGCAATACCGAAACCAAACTGTGACTCTGAGTTTTGTTTTCAGTTTCCAAAAATCGAGACCTATCAGATTTTGCGAGATTACCAAGGCCGTCCTTAAATTTCAAAAAAAATTGAGGGCCCCGGACGAAATTACATATTGAGGCCCTTCGAGAAAAAATATTATATATAAAGTGTCACCATCTGTAAAATATAATACAAATTAGTTATCTAAATGTTCAACGTATGTCTCATTTAAGATATTTTTTTATTTAAATACGTTTTACTATAACACGTCCTCAAAGAGGACCCATATTACCTATATCAACATTTGGTTTTCTGGTTTGGTATTTCCCTCGTGTTTTGATGCTTTGAATTTTGGTTTTGTAAAATAACTCACCCAAAGTGAACTTAGTAGTAGCTGTTTGGTATGGGGTACTGGGTTGTGTGGTTTGGGTTAAAACTTTGGGTTAAAATACGGGATTCTACAAAAACCCCTCTAGCTCATTAAAATTTCTGACACAAAACAGTGATATATTCGTTTGTATGCATTTTTGACCATGCATTCAATTATTATTTTATTCATAAGGTCCTTTTTGAATAAAAGAATCATATATGATGTTTATCCAAGCAATATTTTATTTTAAATTTTATATAATAAATTTAATTTTTCTATCCTAAACCCATATCAAATCCAAATCCTAGACCAAATCCAAATTCAAATCCAATCTCATTAACAAACCAAACGGGCCCTTAATACCATCAAATATAACCTTTCTAAAATTAGTGCATGCATTGTATTTTTAAAATAATATTACCTTGGTATTAAAATAAATGTTCAGTTTAACTTTTTTATAGTCAAATTTGTTCAACTTTGACTTTAACTTTTTTTTTGTTATATAATATTTGATTCAAAATATATGAATGGATTAAGTTTCAATGTATTTTATTGGTATAATTTTATCAAGTATTATATAAAAAAATTAAGGTTAAAATTGATAATGAAACACTTTAACAATGGGCTCACAGTTAAGCCGAATAGGCGATCCATCTGGTCTGATATCCTTCAAGCTGTCAATTCGCTCAAAGATAAAGGTATTGATTTTCTCCAATTTATTCGAAAAAAAATTGGTAATGGGGTTAACACTTCTTTTTGGGCTGATTCTTGGATTGGTAGTATTCCTTTTAAAGAAAAAATTCCGAGGCTGTATGCTCTTGAAGAGAGCAAATCCATTAGTGTGGCTGATAAACTTGGGCTCTCTTTTTTTTATCTCTCTTTTCGCCGTCCTCCAAAAGGGGGAATAGAACAAGAATCCTTTAATTTACTTTGCCAATCAGTTCGTGGTCTTGTCCTCTCAAACATTGAGGATCGTTGGAGTTGGAGTTTAGAAGGCTCTGGTTTGTTTTCTGTCAAATCTTCGCGCGCCTACATTGATGATCTTCTTCTCCCTAAAGCAGATGCTGCGACTCGTTGGATAAGGATTCTTCCCATAAAAATAAATGTGTTCGCCTGGAAGGTTTGTTTGGATGCTTTGCCTACAAGATGTAACATGTCTCTTCGTGGAATTGACATTCCGTCTATTCTATGTCCTCTTTGCAACCGAGCAGTAGAAAACTCCGATCATATTTTCTTTTCTTGCTCGATGGTTCGAAAAGTGTGGCGCCGTCTTCTGACTTGGTGGGAGCTAGACGTTTCTAGCTTTCACTCTTATAACGAGTGGATATCTTGGCTGTCTAGTATTCGCCTTCCTAAACTCTTGAAGGTTTTTCTTGAAGGATCTTGTTACGTGATGTGGTGGCTTGTTTGGAAGTTCAGAAACCGNTACCAGTATTAACAATTTACATTATCAGACTTAATTTGGTCAAATAGAATTAATTTAGAGTCAACCCGAATTAATTCTTTTTCAACCAGAATTAACACACTCCTCCTTTGCATCCAAGCTATGCCTGCAAAAATTTGACTAAAACAAAGAAAAACATATTGCAAAAATTTGTATAGACAGAATTAAGGAAAAACTAACTACCCGAATTAACTCTACTTAACTACCAGTATTAACCTAACAGTATTAATATGACACACTACCAGTATTAACCTGACAGTATTAATATGACACACTACCAGTATTAACCTGCCAGTGTTAATATGACACCTATCAGTAGTAACCCTAACTTAAATACCAGAATTAAAAGTTACTAAGAAACAGTATTAAGATTATCACTACCAGTATTAACAGGATTAGTACTGGTAGGTGCTGTTGTAGGTACTGGTCCTAAGTGCCTCAAAGCAAGAGCATCTAGCTCTTTTCTAAAGGCCATAATGTCATCAGCAGACTTGGATATTGGTGTAGAAGATGGCTACTTTGGGGAGTGAGGCTTCTTTTTAGCAATTTTTTCAGAAACAGCTGCTTTTCTAGTTGCTCCAGTCAGAGATGTAGAAGAAACCACCATCAGTTCTGCAGCTTCCTCAGTCTGCACATCAATATCAATGACCTCTTTTGAACCTGCAGGGTTAGCTTGATTTTGCAAAGAGACAGGTATATAGTTCATAGAGTCTGTAAGATAGTCTAAGTCAAACATCCACCTATGGCCTATTCCCTGTACATTGGGTTTTTCCTCAAGAAAGTTGACATGAAGGTTTACTTCAACTCTTTTGGTTACTAAATTATAAACCCTAAAGGCTTTACTGTTGACAGAGTAACCAACAAGAAAACCCTCATCAGATTTTCCATCAAACTTTCCTAGTGGACTAAGAGTATTGAGAATGGTTACATGGCACCCAAATGGTCTTATGTAGCTAAGGATTGGTTTGTGGCCAAACAAAAGCTCATAAGGAGTTTTGTTCTGAGGCTTTGTCACTCTTACCCTATTGAAGGTATAGCATTAGCTTCCAAGTATTTTTAGAAGATGCAGACCAAGAATCAACAATTTTTTGTAAAACAGCTTTGTCCTTAACAGCTTTCATTCCTATTCTTCTATACTTTTTCAGCTTTTCATCTTTTTCAAAAATTTGATTAGCTTAAAAATATAATTTTTCATTTAAGGAAGTTTGCTGTTTGTGGGAGACTCTTAGCTGAGATTCTAATTTCTTAACAGCTAATTTATGAGCAAGTAAAGCAGCTTCTTGGTCACCAAATTCAGATTGCAGTTCATCATACTTAGCTTGCAGAGCATTAAATGAATCTAAACACAATTTAGAGCACATGGATACCTCATTAGTCACAGTGAAAGCCATTAGAGCATGATTGAGTTCCTCATCTTCAGTCTGCTCTACCCAGTTGATCTGACCTTCATCAATGGTCATCAAAGCTTCCTTTTTAATTTGCACTGGCTTGAAATTCTGACCTTTACCTGCTTCCTGCCTGTTACCTTCTTTTGAACCTTTAAACTTGCACTCCCTGGCAAAATGCCCAGTATTGTGGCAATTGAAACATTCAACTTTTCTCTTATCAAATGCCACATGCATTTTTCCATCCACTCTTGGCCTTCT
>BQNB010100921.1:0-24593 GCA_026074375.1 Tanacetum coccineum | reverse complement strand
AAAGACAATGACAAAGGCTCAAAGTCAAGATCGCAAAGCATGAAGGAACAAGCCTACAACAAAGAACAAAGAGAAAGACTAAGACCACATGAGATTAACGACAAAAACAATCTCATTGATCTCATGAAGGAGTGTCATCAATGAACTCACTTCGGGGGAGATTGTTAGCCTCAAAATATTAAGTCAAACATGAAGTTCGTCCATTATGTATTTTAGTCTCGGTCAATCAATTAGTTAACGTTGTAATAGGAAAGTATCGAGAATCAGGCTCGATAGTTAATCTAATATTGTATATGTTTCGGGTTTAATCCCAAGCAAAACCCGAGCCTGGGTCCTAGTTAAATATCCCGCGTGTCATTTAACGCGACGGGATATATAAACTCTTTTCTATTTAGAAAAGATTTAGTTGTTCATATGTAAAATAATTTCCCTTTTCCTTAAACTCGCTCATCTCTCTCTCTTCTTTCTCTCTCTACAAAACAACTCACTCTCTTTCTCTTTTCAAGATCAAATTCGTGTATGATATATATGTTATGAAGTGGTAGTCGGGATCCTACAAATATCATTTCAGCTGAGCTCCTGTCTCCAACAACTGATCCAATAGGATACACAGCTGTGTCAGACTACAAGTTGCATGGACCATGTGGAAAAGATAACCGAGCGGCGGCATGTAACATAGAAGGGAAGTGTTCAAAACACTTTCCAAAACCTTTCTACGCAGAAACAGTCATTGATCAGGACGGATACCCTATTTACAGGCGAAGAGATGATAAAGTTTCCGTAAAAAAGGGTAACTTCACATTTGATAACAAACATGTTGTCCCACACAACCTGTTATCGTTGCGACAAATACAGGCACACATTAACATCGAATGGTGCAATAGATCTAAAGCAATTAAATACTATTTTAAGTACCTAAATAAAGGGCCAGATAGAGCAACAATCATCATACAAGAAAATGTCCAGCAAGGCCAGGGTATGACAGAGCAAAAAGTCACGGTGGTCGATGAGATTAAGAACTACCTAAATTGCCGTTACCTAGCGCCCTGTGAAGTAGTTTGGCGAATCTTTTCATTTGACATCCACCACTCGTATCTATCAGTCATGAAACTAAACTTCCATCTGCAAAACCAACAGCCTGCGACTCTACACGATACTGACCATTTTCCGGCTCTACTTCAGAAATAAGGTATCGATGTAACAATGTTTACTGATTAGTTTGACTTAAATGAACGGCATCCACCCGCAAGAACCCTAACGTACGATCAGATTTCGGAACATTATGTGTGGCACGATCAAGAAAAAAAGTGGAAGCCGCGAAAGCAAATAAAGTGTATTGGTAGGATTGTTTACTCAACCCCATCAGTAGGGGAACGTTATTTCCTAAGAATGCTCCTGAATGTTGTAAGGGGCCCCCGGAAATTCGAACACCTCTTGATAGTTAACGACAAAATATGTGCTACATTCAAAGAAGCGTATTTTGCGTATGGCTTGCTAAATGACGACAAGGATTGGACGCGGGTGATACAAGAAGCAAGTTTGTGGGTATTAGGCCCGCAACTACGTGACCTGTTTGTGGCAATCTTACTATTCTGTGACGTAAGCCGGCCCCTAAAACTATGGGAGGAAAACTAGGAAGTTTTATCCGACGACATTCTCCACAAAAAATGCCTCTTATAAGACCCTGAGTTGCAGCTAACCACCGAACAAATTCAAAACTACTGTCTTATGGAAATTCAAGACCTCTTGAATACAAATGGAAGGGCCTTATCAGAATTTACAGACATGCCACAACCTAACCCTGCATTGCTAACAACATTGATATCGTTCGGATAAGTGAGAGCCCAGGCCTTTGATATGAACAAAAGCAGGATTCAACACCAGGAACTTTACCCACAGTTAAACCCTGAACAGCGGTTAATCTATGAAGAGGTGGTAGATTCGGTTCATAATAAGAAAGGCCAGTTTCACTTTGTTTATGGACCAGGGGGTACTGGGAAGACGTTTTTATACAAGACAATCATTTCAAGATTAAGACCAGAATTGAAAATTGTACTGGCTGTCGCTTCTTCAGGTGACTATAAACGAAATAAGTATCTTCCTATGTAGTATCCTAACTATAATACACACCTCACCCTATTTTTCACATCTGAAACAGGTATTGCTTCACTGCTCCTGCCAGGCGGCAGAACTGCTCATAGCAGGATTGTTATTCCACTTGAACTATTAGAAAATAGCACATGTGGAATAAACAAACACCCAACTTATCGAAACACATGCAACATGTGGAACACCTCATTTAGATGAAGCCCTATGACACAAAATATGCCTTTTAACATGTAGGACAAGACACTTCGAGATATATTGGGCTACCCAGTCCCAGACAAACGAAACAAAATCTTTGGTGGAATGACGGTCTTACTTGGGGGAGATTTCAGGCAAATTCTCCCGGTAATACCAAAGGGCAAGAGGGCAGACATTGTACAGGCATGTATCAACCGCTCAGAATTATGGAAACACTGTAAGGTTTCAACACTGAAACGAAGTATGAGAGTAAATGAATATGATTCAGATGGCACCCTTGATACTCGAAAACACATGTTTAATCAATAGGTTTTGGCAGTTGGTGATGGCAAAGTGCTTGTGCTAAAATTAATAGGATGGGGTAAGGACAAGCCTACATTGATTTAGAAACCGAAAAGCCAACTTATTCCCTCATCAGACACACCAATACAGCAATTGTCAAGGAGACCTACCCCAACTTTTAATCAAACAAAAAAAGACAATGCTTACCTAAGAAGAGCAGGCAATTCTTACCTTATAAATGAAGATGCGATGCATTAACGCATACATGATTGACAAGCTAGCAGGTCAATGCTATAAACCTACCATGTGCAGGAAGAGATATGCAAAGGAGCACCAGACACGTAGACTCAGACATAACCTATACCCGACAAATTCTAAACAACACTAAATTTCCAAGGAAGCCCCCCCACGCTTTAACATAAAAAGGACTCCAAATCATGCAATTAAGAAATGTAACCCAAGCAGGGCCAATGCAATTGCACCCGCCTCATAAATCAAACTTATGTAAATATAATTCGGGAAAATATCCTTACCGGCTCGCACGTAAGGGATACAGTCACAATACATAGGATCATTTTATCATCAACACAGTCAAAATGGCCCTTTGTCTTGAAAAGACGGTAATACCCGGTAAGGCCATGCTACGCAATGACTATCAACAAAATCCAAGGCCAGTCACTCAATTATGTTGGGCTCTATCTTCCCAACCCCGTGTTAAGCATGGGCAACTATACGTCGCACTATCACGGTCACAAATCATAATGGCTTAAAAATACTATGAAAGAGAGAACAGCGACAAAGAACTCCAAAAACTTCACCAGGAAACATTGTTTAAACAAGAGGCTTTAACTACCTTATTGAGACACTCATGAAAATTGCAATGACAATTAACTTTTAGTATTGCAATCTTTTCTATACACACTCGCATATAAGACTACAATACTATCATAATTAACATTTTAAATCTCTAATAAAAAGTTAACAAAATACACAGGATAATAAGAACCCACAACCTCCTAAAAAAAATACAAGAACAAACCCATCTAACTTTTAAAAACAGTCAATACAATGTTTACACAACATAGTTCAAAGACAAACCTATATTGTGGGCTTCATATATCATTCCCAAATAGTCTATCCATTAAACGCCTGCACCTGTTCAAACATTTAAACTTTAACATCCACAGGGGAAAAAAAACTCCATAGACTACCATATTCGGTTACAAGTTAAATAGGAAGCACAAATGCTACAGGATCTGATTAATACAACCAAGAATATCTTTTAACACTTTTAAACTATGTGTGGTTTATTTACATCCGATAACAAAACACACAATACCCTATTAGAATATCTTAAACTACAAGATTGTGACTCAAGTCACAAAAACAATTATAACAGTTACATGTAAAATAGATAAACGCATCCATAACACAACTTGCAAAATACAGTTGATATTAGCATCTTAAAGAATAAAAACAAAAACATAGAGTAAAAACACAACTAATATTTTAACACAATATTATTCATTGTAAAAGTAGAAACTGCAATACATAACAGCAGATACTTAAAACAAAAGGTTTTCAACCTAAACATAACTCATCTCTCGACATCAACCACATAAGACAAAATACAGAAATACTTAAAAAAAACTACTCCTGCACTTCTTATCGCAAACAAAACCAGATCTCAATGCCGCCCCAACCTAAGCATATGTGCCACACAAGGCATCCAACTCCCCGAAGTAACTGCATCCACGACCAAAAATGACTCTCATATGCTCCAGACACTTCGCAGCACCTTCTGACTCACCTAACGCTTCCAACTCCGCCACCAACCTCCTCTTATTACTCAATAACACCCTAAGTCCTGAGCAAAGACTGTGCATCAAACTGCCTAAGGATTAATCCTCAAAACGCGAATGACCAAACACGTACTTCATCTGAGCATCAAACGTAGGAGATCCAGTGACCTCTGACAACTTATCAAGCAAAAAAGATAGACCCATTTTTACCCAATGCAACTAACAAACAATCTATATGACTAGGATACAATGTTGTGCACCACAACTTACATATAAATAACAACACTTAGAGACCTTAAATCTTCCACAGGGGAATTCCAAAACACATAACCACCCATTTTGTAACCCCTGCATCTTTAACTAAGGGAATTGATAGAGCATGGTCTGAAAAAATAACAGTCATATGCATTCATAGCTGATATGTAACTTTTTACAAAAACTTAAAGAGAAAGAGAAAATAAGCAACTTTTAGAAAGGAACTTTTTGTGAAACTAAGAAATAAGCTAGAAATAAGCAATTTAAATTAACAGATTCTAACTTAACATTTTTTAAAGCTATATTGAAAACAGCCTATTAAGGCAACTTTAAGCTAAGATTTAAGCTAATGAATGAAAAAGCTAAACCTTAAAAGTTGAAAACAAATTAAGTTTGGATTATAAGCTACTTAGAAAAACAAATTTTAAGAAATTTGAAACACTAATAAGCCATGAGAATGATTATTGAAAAAGCTGATTCAGACAGATTTCATGTTTTTGGATTTTTTAAGTTTTTATAAAAGTCTAAGACAGCTTTTGCAGCCCTATTAAAAAGCTAGTAAATAAGCTCCAAAACCCAAAATAAGCTCAAACAGATTGAGCTTATACTACAAGCTGCTTGTGTTATTAATTTTAGAACCTAATTCAAGCTTTAACTAACCTAAACCTAAGATTGAAAAGTGGATTATTAACTTTTAAAACTGATTACTTATGAAACTTTGACAAATTAAGGCAAAACCTTAAATAACAAATGCAGTCTATTGTGACTTGTTTCTAAGACATTTTAGGACTAAAACAAACACCAAAACAACAGCTTATAAGAATCAAGCATACAAGCTGAATTGAAAAACTATAATACCACAGATTCAAACCAAGAATAGTTTGAACCTAAAATTTGAGATTTAAACTCTAAAAACTTGTAAAAACTTACTTTAAGACTAAATTAAGGCTTGTTGACATTGACTTAAAGTGTCAAAAGTGACTGGGCAGCACTAACATGTGTTAGTGCTGCTTATGCCAAACACCTCTTTAAGATATTGAATTTTGATTTTAAGTTGACTTAGACCAAATTAAGCTCTAAAATGTTAAAACAGATTAAGAACAAGGATACTAAAGGACAATAAGGCAATTAAAACTCAAAAATAAGCACTAAATAATAAGCAAACTCAAATAAGCTGTTTTTTTTTACTTTTTTGACTTTTTAGGACAGATTTTCATCAAAGTCTAAACTAATGAGATTTAAAACTACCAATAAGCACCAAGTAGTAAATAAGATAATAATAGGCATTAATAAGCACAAATAAGATAGAAATAAGCACTTGAATAAGAAAATGGCAACATAAGCTTTTTGAAATGAAAATGCAACTCACCTTATTCCTTTGCTCAAACAAGGAAGTAAAATGCTCTAAAGAGCTTTGATCAACAAGCTCTAGCTTATTTTCATAAGCTAGTAAGTACCAATAAACCCATCCCTTATTGGCTTATCATTCAAAGGCTTACAAATCATGGACAGTAAAAAAAACTTTACTTTTTATTGAATTAACTTTGAGAGTACTGTAGAAAATAAATGACATGTAATATCAGGGATTAAAATAGATCTGGAGGTTGGATAGAGTGAAATAAATGTGTAGCCATTTTATTAGAGTTAAAAGGTTAAAGAGATGGGAAGAGTGCGTATGCTAGAGATAAAACACACACATACACACACTTTTACAAAAGTGAACTTCACCCCTCTATAGAAGTATGAAGGGGGTATTTATAGTCCTAGTGCCACATAACTATCGTAACTAGTCAATATTAGTCCCTATGTGACACGCTATAAATAAACTAATGTAATTCTGTGTTTGTCACCATATTTTAAAGCTAACAATAACTAATAGAGGCATCAAAATAAGCAGCGCACAAATTAACATATAGTTATAGCAACACATATTACAACCACTCTACTCAAACGTACAGAATACATTATATAGCTTAGATTAAAACAAGCCGCAATAAAAAAGAACTAACAACCTGACTTTTCTCCCAGACTCAACCTGGTGCAACGCACAAGTGTCGTCAAGCCTCGTGTAAGTTTAACAAAGGAGTAAATGCCTATAATAATGACAACATTTAAAAGCGATAAAATTTACTCCCAACAACAATCTCTATTTATAGTAATACGAGGTTGTATTCTAAGTAGGGGTAGTTGCGACATGTAAAGAATCCTGTAGAGGATGTACAAAGTATTTAATGCATGTCCATTCTTGGAAACATCCCACCCCTGCTTTTATGAATAGTTCTGTCAACTGTTCATAACTTTTACCAACTCGTACTTTGGTTCAGGCTTAAATTCAAACACCATATTGTCCCGCCAAAATGATTTATTGACTTATCCCGCCTAAACCTCACTCAGAAAAGCTAAGTTCAGATTGCTCTTCTTCAAAGGGTAATAGGATAGTCAAAGTATTTCCACCTCTGACTCTCCTTAAAACCACATCGTATTCCTTCCATATACCAGTTGATATCCATCTCAGCTGACGAGTAGGTCTTCAAGTAATCTTCGACTTCCTTGACGATGTCTTTGACTTGAATATGTTTGAGGTTGCTCGCTGAGGCTTTGCACTCAACGAGTCCTTTAATACTGGTTGATGCCTATTAGTGGGTCATTCAATGCTTAGCCTAATTTATGTTTAAATCTAGGCAATGATCATTGGGCTCTGAATTGGCCCAACAATCTCTCCCTATTTAAATATAAATTATGCTAAGTAAAAATTATAGTAAGTGAGTACACAGCTTCTTTTTACACATAATTTAATAAAGGCACAAACAAAAATAACTTTATTCATTCATTACATATGTTGGCCCAAGCCATCTAAGTTATCTTTTATAATTTTCTTAGCCTCAGTTACATCATTTCTAGCCTCTATTGTCAGTTCCAATTTTGCAAACATTTCTTCTACCTCTGGAGATCCCCTCTGAATAGCATTCTAAAGTATAATCAGCGGAGCAATAGTGGCCAAGTAGAATTCTTCTTCTCTTTGAAAAACCAAGTCAAAGTTATCATTATAGAAGAAGATTTCCTATTTAGGTTCCTTGATGGCTAGTCCTCTAATGCCTTCGACCCTTAAGGAGGAATTAAATTCCTTTGCATTCCATCCACCAACAATAATTTTGGTTTTTCAAGACTTCTCGCATGATCTCCCTCTGAGCTAATTTTTTTGTTCTTTTACAGCAACAAAAAGCCCAAAAGGCTGTTATAGCTCAGGTGGTGGAGGAATTCCCATTTTTCAGATTTAAGTTTTGCTCTACTCAAACATAGCTTGAGTATCTGAGTAAAATATTATTTTCTTTGGTGTTGTTTTTGGTGCCCAGAGCATGCACTTTAATATTTTAATTAAATTTGTAATATATAAATAATTAAATTCATATATTTCTGCTAAAGTTTATAAATACAATTATTAATTATTTTTCTTACATAATATAAAGTATTTTATTCTTACAAAAATTTCATAATTGTCACATGTTGTAGTTTCATAATTTCTAACATTTAAATAAATTTTATTTAAGCTTTTATGGAATTTTCTTGCATTAGGGGTATTTTGGTAATTTTACACTTGTTGAGATTTTTAGGCTTTACAGGTGTCATCACTCTTTTTAACTTCTTTTCATTCTCTTCCTTCTCAACCTTTAAGGCAGCCAGCCTTTTCATTTCCTCCAACTAAACTTTTGCTTCTTCAGGTGACATCTGTATTCTAGATGTACTGAATTAATTAAGATTTAGCAATTGTGGAGCTGATCCTCCTTCTTCAATGAGAGGAATAAGATCCTTTATTGGATTTTCTTCAGTTGCTATGCCCTTTCCTTTGCTTTCATCTCTGGGAGGGGTTGGGGAGTATTTATAGGATGTTGTGTTAAATAGAATATCGATGAACTGATCTACTATAATGTTTTATGGAAAGATCGAACGCAAAGGCATTGGTAATGTGGTGCTTGGGTTTAGAATTAGAAACTTCAGCCTTTTAGTGGCAGATTCTTCTTCTAAGATCTTTTCCTCTAAAGCTTTATCCTTTGATGCATGTATAACAAGAGCTGTTGACACAAGTGGAACTTGTTTAGTGATTAAGGGAGGTTGTTCAATGACTGGGGAGCTTCTTTAGGTTTTGACAGTTCTTGTACTCTAGGCTGCTCCCCTTGAACCTCAGCCATAGCTTCTTCAGTACTAGTGGTTGTGATTTGCTAAGGCTCCCCCTGAGGAATTTACATAGTTTCTTCAGCTACCTTAGCTTCTTTAACAACCTTAGCTTTAGCCTTTTCAGCTAGTTCTAATTCTATATCTTCCGCAAGAGACACCTTCTCCCCCTCAGCCTTGACTTTCTCAAAGACATTGGTTTTATCTAGGAGGGAGACCATATCTTTCATCAATATTATCAGCTCTTCCATGTGAAGTTCACCCTTATCCAGCTTACTACCATAGTAGTAGATCTGATTTTTTACAATATCCATCTCCTTCCAGACAGTCTTCTTAACAGCTTTGCCCACTTTAGCCCGAACAACCTTTAGAAGTTATTCCTAAAGAGTCTCAAACCTTTGACTTTCCAAGGTGTTTAGAGCATTTAGCTCTTTGTTCAGTGGTTTGTTGAGCAAGTCAGGCATAGTGGATCTTAGAGTCTCTTGAATCCTCTGATCAAATTTGGGAAGAGCTTGCTGAATGGACTCCTCAGTGATGTTAGGTAGAATGGTCTTGAGTCTATCAGAGAGTAACTCAGGAATAAATTGTTATAATTCCTATCGTGATCCAGACCACCATTGATTGTGGTATCGCGTTGAAGCCACAGGAACCTTTGTGTACCTCTTTTATGATGTCATCAGCCGGTAGTGAAGCTACACAGCGAAGCCATGGGGTAAAGAAGGATCTTCTGTACAGGTTTCCTCTAATCAGCTTGTATTGAGGTGCCTTGACCCTGATCTTCCTAGATCAATTGAGGTCCTCTGGTAATAGAACCACTTACTAATTACTAGTGGATAGGCGTCCATCCAGCTTACTCCTTCTTTAGTTTCACCCTTGTAGGATCTCTTCTTTCTATAGATTGTGTTTGGGTACAGATTTCGACAACCAAACCAAAATGGAAAAAGGAGGAGACGTAAATAGAAAGTGAGGAATTGAACTTCCTTACTAAGATGTTTGAAGGTCATCGAAGCCAGCTTGCTTAGTGCGTCAGCTTTTTTATTTTAGTTCCTTCGGATATGCTCGATCGTGTAGCTGTCGAAGCCCTTCAAAGCCTCTTTGGTCTTCTGTAAGTATTCTTTGATTGTTGATTGTTTGGCTGCATAAGTACCTTTTATTTGATTTACAGCAACTGTGAGATCTACGAAGATTGTCCAGGCCTTTTAATTTCCCATCTCCTATGATATTTGCAACCGGCCAATAGTGCTGTCGTATTCTGCTTTGTTTTGTTGTTGTTTTTGAATACTGAAGTGTAGGGAATATTATCATTCTTTTTCCCCTGGGGTCTATTAGCATCCAGTCTGCACCAGAACCTGTTAGAGCTCAGCAGCTCCCATCGGTAAGAGATTTTCCATTACGCGAGCTTAGCTTCATTTTCGTCGATCTCGTGTCCGCCTTCTCTTCTGCTTTCTTTTCGTTATCATTCAAGGACGCTTTGGATTGGAAATCTTTAGTGTTTTAACACCCCTTTCTTAGAACACAATTCATGTTCTCACATCCTAACTCGATTTCCCATTTAGCCACTCGTCCTGATTTTTCGGGTTTCGTTAGCGTCTGTTTTATAGGCGAATTCGTCAGGACTGTTATCATATGTGCCGGAAAGTACCTTCGTAACCTCCTTGTAGCCATGTACCCATGCTAGTATGAGCTTCCCATGTGAACTACCTTGGGTAGGTTAAGCTCAAGCCCCTTTGTAGCACTCAGCTTACAAAGTAAATGGGGACCTATTCTTCGTCATTTATGCGAACAAAAGCCGCACTTATGCCTCTGTCAGAGGCGGTGAGGTAACATCATTAGAATCTCCCCTTGTACTATTTCCGTTAGTTGTTTGCAGAATCTCACAAATTTTTCAATTCTTGGAAGTAGGCTGCTTCTGCGCTTCTTGTGATCCTAATTTATATATTTTCTTCTGATCTGTGCAGCTTTTTGTGTACCCTGAAAAGAAAGAGGGACATGGATTTTTTAGCCACCCTTCGATCGGAAACGGGCTGACGGTCTGTGTATTTTCTCAATTACGGCTTTGTACGTCTTTGAGCGTCTTTGGCTGCTCGACATCAGTGATGGCTTTTACTTTCGAAGGGTTAGCATATCTCCCCTGCTTGGTAATGAGGTCTATCCTAAGAATGGGCCCTCTTTAACGCCGAAGGAGACATTATCTTCGGTTGATATTCATGTTTGATTGACGAACTTCTGGAAAGTTTCCCTTTATATCTGCCAACATTCTTCTCAGACGTACTTTGATGCACCATGTCATTGACATATGGCCTTAATGTTTCTTCCACATTCTGATCAGTAGGAAGACCTTTGTCTACTAACTTTGGTATGAATATTGCTCTCAGCATTCTTGTTTGAAGAACCTACATTGTAAGGCTCATAGATCGTATTTGGCCCATGCTAGGATATTAACTCCCATATGAATGATCTAAAGCACAGCGGAATAACAAATAAGAATATCAATGTATTCAACAAGGTTTTCCTTATGCATACTAAATAAAACTATAAATTAATCGACTTAAGCATCTCGACTATGCTATCTAGATAACAACTAACTATTACACAAACTAATAAGCTAACTATTAGACTCTCATTGGAGAGATCTAACTATGATGGATAATAAAACTATTCACCCTAGACCTCCTTTTATAGTATAAGGAGTCAAGGTTTACATGGAAACTAATAATGATAATAATGATAAAATCAATCAGTTATTCAATCATTATCTTTACAAAATCCCTTTCAATACCTATCTTTTGTATATTATTTGACACAAACATTTGGTCCCTTCCTGTTTCCATCTTGTTTCATTCTTGTTTTGGTCTTATCAACTCAAAATATAATTCCCAACAATTCTTCCCCTAGTTGATAATAGACCGCAAACCCAATAAGCATGAACTTCAACACCTGAAGTTGATAATAGACTAAAAAACTTCCCCTTAATTACCATGCTATAACCACAAAGAATCACAAGCTGCAAAATTATACAAATCTTCTTCCCCCTTGATTTGTCCATCATCACATAGGGTGTCATTCTGTCATTAAGCAACTGTGAACACGTTATCCTCTCAACGTGTACAGTGTAGTATGGTTAAACATGTTAACATAAGCTTCCCCGTGAAAGTATGCTAAGCATCTCTTTAAATCACGAAATCAGTTGATTTCAAATAGTAATTATGTAATGAAAACATCTACGTGCCATAACATCATCCTCGACTTATGTGGACTGTTGCCTCCAGCCGCGATCTACTTGCAATCCTTGTTTGTACGCACACAAAAAGGATTACCCTTGTTCCACATAATTAATTAAAAAGCCATTTGCATAAAATGTCTTCATAATTCTCTCCACCCCATTAAACTGTATCATCGATCGAGACCCAACATCGCGTCCAATAACCAAAAAGTGTGGGTTATCTCCGATATCGGTCCAACGCTAGCAGTACAAACTAATATATCGCAACAAAACCACCGTACCAACTTGAGCAACTCGAGCGGTATTAAACACAAACTGCCATTTCGCGACGCTTTATTTCTATCCAACTCTGTTACAAAACAGTCACCATACCATCACAGATTTGTTGTAAAACTGTTACTAATCCAATTGCTCCTTCCTCCCAAAGTCTTTTTGTGACAGTTAAACTGTCACTGAGTCGTCGCTAATCTCGTTTACATATCAACGTACTTAACGCTATAAAGAGCAATAGCAAAGTAGAAGGACGCGCGTATTAACTATGACGATAGTATTAACTCGTAAGCAACATAGTGAGCAACAATGATAACCTTCCCTTTGGTTCTTCTTGACAGTATAAACACTTGAGATACCACAAATCATGAACCATTTAGCAGTATCACCTATATAACTTCTGTTCATGTAGAATGGCGCTTGCCTATAGCTCTTTTCCTGCTCTATAAATACGACTTTATAGAAACTCATATCATATGTTCAATCCCAGCACTATGCATCATACGAACCCAGATCCAGACACAGTACCAGCCTGATGTACCCAACACACGTCCAACACATATATGTAATTTTGGAATCAATCCCTAAAACTTAGGGATTTCTCATTTAAACCACGATCACAGCAAAACATATCCAAGTCTGCTGAATTCCTTTTCTTCCATATCAATTCTCAACAACCTCCATAATTCACGCAAACATAATCATACCCATAATCACGACATAACTGCTTCCATAATGAAACTGCTGCTGCTACTTGTTTCTTGCATTGAATTAGGGTTTGTGAAAAACCCTAACTTTCATCCTTTTCTCTACATGATTCAGTCAGCAACAACTCATCAATAAACGCTGTGATGCTTAACCAGATCTAGGGTTGTTACACAAACCCTAAACGCACCAAATCAACAACCAGAAACATGTACTTCCTTGTTTTTACGAACCAACCACAACAACCATCTTGTTTGTACCTTCTGATGTATTGAATATTACCGAAATCAAAACAAGAAATAAGAGCAAATCTTGATGTCGACATCTTTTATGTTTTTCTTGAATTTAGGGTTTATAGAAAACCCTAGTTACACCAGATATCACCAACGATTAAAAACAGAAAATTGAACACGTCTCTTCTTTATGACATCGACCATAAAAACCTTGTATAATCCTAGATATCAAGAGCAACCCGCTCTGATACCAACTGTTAAAACCTAATTGTAGGCTTCATAGATCGTTTTGCCCATCTAGGATATAATAACATTGAATGATATAAAGCACAACGGAATAACAAATAAGAATATCAATGTTATCACAAGGTTTTCTTTATTCATACTAATAAACTATAAACTATTCGACTTTAATCAGTCGACTATGCTATCTAGATAACTAACTATTACACAAACTAATAAGCTAACTATTAGACTCTCATTGGAGAGATCTAACTATGATGGATAATAAAACTATTCACCCTACCTCTCTTTATATACTAGAGAGGCTAGGGTTTACAAGAAAACCTAGCTTTGATAAGAAGCTAACTTAATATTGCACATTAAGTCCTTGTTGTTTCATCTTTCTTCTTTTCTTCATATGTGGTTTTGTAATCATCAAATCTCAAATCCCAACAATCTTCCCCTATTTGATATTACAAAACAATCTTCATGTATGAAACAATCTTCAAAGCTTCCCCTTGAAATAAGATCTTCTTGTACATGTCACCACTTTAAAATAAGCTGCAAACCATATAGTCTTCTTCCCCTTTTTGTAATCATCTAATAGGGGTCTTCTTGCTATACCACCAAGAATCATCAAGCTGCAAATCATCAAATCTTCTTCCCCTTTTTTGTTCATCATCAAATAGGGGTCTTCTGTAAATAAGCAACTTGTGAACACTTCTCCTCAAGTGGTACATGTTAATGTTAAACATGTTAACAATAAGCTTCCCCTGAAAGTATGCTAACCATCTCTTTAAATCACGAAATCAGTTGATTTCAAATAGTAATTATTAATGAAAATCATCTAAGTGCAATAACATCATCCTCTCTTATGTGACTGTTGCCTCAGCCGGCGATCTACTTGTAATCCTTGTTTGTACGCAACAAAAAGGTTACCCTTGTCACATAATTGATTAAAAAGCCATTGCATCAAATGTCTTCATAATACTCTCCAAACCATAAACTTTATCATCGTTCGAGACCCAAATGCGTCCAATAACCCAAAAAGTGTGTGTTATCTGATATCGGCCAACGCTAGTGGTACAAACTAGATATATCGGACAAAACAAATGGTACAAACTGAGCAACTCGAGTGGAATTAACCAAACTGCCATTTAGCGACGCTTTATTCTGTCTCAAAACTGTTATAAAACAGTCACCATACCGTCACAGATCTGTTGCAAAACTGTTACTAATCCAATTACTCCTTCCTCCCAAAGTCTTTTTGTGACAGTTAAACTATCACTGAGTCGTCGCTGATCTGTCACATATCAAGCGGTACTAACTCTATAAAGAGCGATACAAAGTAAAGGCGAGCGGTATTAACTTATGACGAGAAATATTAACTCGTATTGCAAAATAGTGAGCAACATAACCTTCTTGGATTCTTCTTGACAGTATAAACACTTGAGATAACAAAAATCATGAACCAGTAGCATTATCACTATATAACCTGCTGTTCATGTAGAATGCGTTTGTTGCCTCTTTTCCTGCTATAATAGACTTTATAGAAACTCATTATAGTTCAGCCCACATATGCATCATACGAAGCCCATGTCCAGACACAGTACAAACCTGATGTATCACAACACACATCCAGCACATATATGTAATTTTGGAATCAATCCCTAAAACTTAGGGATTTCTCATTTAAACCACGATCACAGCAAAACATATCCAAGTCTGCTGAATTCCTTTTCTTCCGTATCAATTCTCAACAGCCTCCATAATTCATGCAAACATAATCATACCCATAATCACGACATAACTGCTTCCATAATGAATCTGCTGCTGCTACTTGTTTCTTGCATTGAATTAGGGTTTGTGAAAAAAACCCTAAACTTTCATCCCATATTCTCTACATATTCAGTCAGCAAACAGCTCATCAATATACGCTGTGATGCTTAACCATATATCTAGGGTTGTACAACAAACCCTAAACTCACCAAATCAACAACTAGAAACATGTACTTCCTTGTTTTTATGAACCAACCACAACAACCATCTTGTTTGTACCTTCTGATGTATTGAATATTACCGAAATCAAAACAAGAAATAAGAGCAAATCTTGATGTTGACATCTTTTATTTTTTTCTTGAATTTAGGATTTATAGAAAATCCTAGTTACACAGATACCACCAACGATTAAAAACAGAAAATTGAACACGTCTCCTCTTTATGACATCGACCATAAAAACCTTGTATAATCCTAGATATCAAGAGCAACCCGCTCTGATACCAACTGTTGAAACCTAATTGTAGGCTTCATAGATCGTTTTGCCCATCTAGGATATAATAACATTGAATGATATAAAGTACAGCGGAATAACAAATAAGAATATCAATGTTATCACAAAGTTATCTTTATTCATACTAATAAACTATAAACTATTCGACTTTAATTCGTCGACTATGCTATCTAGATAACTAACTATTACACAAACTAATAAGCTAACTATTAGACTCCATTTTTTTTTGGAGAGATCTAACTATGATGGAAAATAAAACTATTTCACCTAGACCTCCCTTTTATAGTATAAGAGTCAAGGTGTACATGGAAACTAATAATGATAATAATGATAAAATCAATCAGTTATTCAATCATTATCTTTGACCAAATCTTTCAATTCTTATCTTTTGTAGTATTCTTTGACTACAACTTTGGTCCTTCATGTTTCCATCTTGTTTCATTCGTGTTTTGTCTTATCAACTCAAAATATAATTCCCAATAATTCTTTAATCCAAAAGGCATCTTTCGGTAACAGAAGACCGTTTCTCCTGCGAAGAAGGCCGTCTTATCTGCATCTCCTTGTGCCATTTGAATCTGGTGATAACCCTTGTAGGCATCCAAGAAGTATTTTGTTTAAAATCCTGAGAGGGATTCTACCTTCTAGTCAATTTCAGGTAGAGAGTAGCAGCCTTTGGGGCAGGCTTTGTTTATATATGTGAAATCAACACACATCCTCCACCCTTTGTCACTTTTCTTTACCATGACTAGGTTGGCTACCCATGTTTGATGCTTGACTTTTTGCATGATTCCTGCGTTTGTTAGTTCCTCTACTTCTTTACAAGCGATTGTATTATGATCGGGGCCCAGACCCCTTCTTTTTTGCTTGATTGGCTTGACTTAGCTGTATTCATTTAACTTGTGTTATGTATTGAAGGACTTCCCCTTAACTATAACGGTTATAGGGATCCCTGTCATATCAGCATGGGTCTATGCGAAGACATCTGCATTGGCCCTCAAGAGGTCTCGTAGCCTTTCTTTGAAGTGTTTTGGTAGCTGCTTTCCAATAGCGACTGTTTGTTTTGGATATTTGTTATTAACGACCACTTTTTCTTCTGCCGTAGTACAGCTGAACACCCCTTTTTTACTTGCTGAGGGGGTCTCTCTGACCTTCTTTATTCCTTCTCTTACTTTATCATCGGATTCATGGGTAGAAAATTCCAACCAAATCCCCTCTGGTGGTGCTGGAATTTGTGGCCCCGGTAATGGTGGGAACCATCGATTCCATTTATGCATTGTTTTCCTCCCTAGTAGCATATTATATGGCGAATCAAACTTAACGATCATGAAGTTGAGATTTTCCTTTCTTGTGAGAGGGGGGTCTCTTATCATGATTTCCAAAGGAACTTTCCCAATAGACCAAGACTTTCTCTTGAAAATCCAATTAAGGGGACCTTCAAATCTACCTTGAATGCTCTTATGCATGGTTTTAATTTCATGAAGCAATGTTCATAAATTACTTTGCATAAGCTTTTGCTATCCATGTGCACTCGGTTTACTTCTCTTCCAAAGACCTTAGCTTTTATTACTACCGACGCTGAAGAATTACTACCTCCTGAAGGGAATGTAATTTCCTTGCTTTCATAGGTGAGGCCTTCAAATTTATTCTTCATATACGACTTATCCTGCCTTATCATGAATATAGGTGCTTAAGTCGGTGTAGTGATTTTGTCTTTTTTTTCCCTTCTGTTTGTTGGTTTTCGGAGGCCTTTACTTTTTCTTTCTTAATTCCCTCCACAAGATGGTAAAGTTGTCCTAATTTCACAGCTTCTTCAATCTGGTTTCTTAATTGGCGACAATCGTTGGTGTCGTACCCACAGTATTTACGAAAATGGAAATATTTGGATATGTCTCGTGACCGTCTACTTCCAAACGCAGGAGGAGGCTATTCGAAGCTTCTAGCTGCCTTTTCTATGGCAAGGATCTCTCTTGGGATTTTGGACAGGTTAGAGAGCAGTCCATGGTTAGGTCCTTGGTATGGGGAGAACCTATCCCTGCCTTTCTATCCTTGGTTATTATCCCAAGAGGATTTCCTTGGTCTTTCAAAATTTTCCCTTCAATCATTAGGAGTTCCATTGGTCGCCACTTCTCTTGCTTCGATCTAGGTGTAGGTTTTTTCCATCAAGCATTTGTAGGTGGTCAGGAGGTCTGTGGAGAGATGCACGACTAAGCTTCTGTCCTTAAACCATGGACAAAACCAAAGATACGCTTCTCTTCGTGTAGACCCAAAATTTGTAAAGTGTCATCAGTGTATCTGGTAATGAAGGCCCTGGTGCTTTCGCCTTCTCTTTGCTTGATGTTGTAAACTGCTAAATGTGTCTTTATGAACATCTTTTGCTGACTGAAGTGTGACCAGAATTTATCCTTCAGATCCTCATAGTTGAGAATGCTACTTGTTTTCTGACTGTTCCACCATATGCGGGCAGAATCTTTGAGGGTGTATGTGAACATGTGGCAAGCTACGGGAATTAACCATTTTTGCATGCGGATGGCCCCTTCGAAAAGGTGCAAGAAATTATCTGGGTCCCTTTTTCCATCATAAGAACCAATATGGGAGGGCATTTTTAGTCCATCCAGAAGAGGATAGTCCTCGATCCAGCGAACAAAGGGGGTTACAGAACCTGTGAAATCTGTAAAGGAACCTGTAGGGTTTGGGTACATAGGCATATTTGGTGGAGCATACATGGGCTGCGTATAAAATGGGTAGTTACTCGAAGGGGTAACTGCGGGATACATAGACCCATTGTATGAAGGTACGCCATTATTGGCGAAGGTTTGTGGCATATACCCCTCTTATGGATGATAGGTGGAGGTTCCCCCAGTAGAGGGATTGCCAATTTGGGCCTAGAAAGGGAAACTCGGAGTTTGCCCATTGACAAGACCCTCTGATGATTGAGAGTAGGGGTTAACATGAATAGTCACAAGCCCGGTAGGTGTATGCAAACTACTAGGTATGAAAGGTTGGGCATGGTGTGAGACAGCATACCGTTAGGATGGAGATTCCCCCCTCCCCCCATGTTAGTCGAAGGCTGATGGCCTCTTTGTATGGAGGTCAAAGAGGATCAGAGAGGTTGACCACTTTCGTTCCTTCCTAAGTAAGCCACCAAGAGCGGGGGGAGGTTCACTCCCTTGTTTTCAGCTTCAGTCTCTGAGGGCCTAATACCTTTGGTGTTCCTTCCTCTCCAGCTTCCTTCCCTATTTGTGCTTTCCTCAAATCTACAACCTCTTTCTCCGTTGCCTACGGACCACAAGGAAACCTTGGCTGAAGGGTTGGAGTCTTCCTGGATTGGCGCTTAGGTCTTGGTTCCAATCTCACGCTCTTGCATCCGTTGCTCCGTCAAACTGAGTATTTCAGTTTAAAATTCAGAGGTCTTCATTACGTATCTGTCTTCGTCGTTCTCTTAGAAGAGATTCAAGGACTTCATAATTTTCTTCCACAAAGGCAGGACTAATTATATGATTAGGATTAGTTGAAGTTGAAGCGCGATATGCAAATGGCGTATTTTCAGGAGTAGTGGCGGCAAAAACAGTAGTAATAATAGGTGATCTTTTACTGGTGGTGTTATTTGGTACCTGAGGTGATGTCGAGAAACCCGGTGGTGGCATCATTTCTTTTTTGTTTGTCATGTCAGAAAAGTAGGTAGAGTGGTTTTGAGGTTATTTGACTTGGTTAAAACGGGACTAATTGTTACGGGTCCCACAGATAGCGCCACTGATTGTGCAAATATGGGCACGATCAGGCTTCGAAGAGATCAAAGAGTTCTGTGGCGACGGTTTCTGTTGCCAACAAGCTCGGATAACTTGTTACAACACAAATGTAAAATGGAAACACTACGTTAAGTGAAGCGCAGGGGGTGTCCCTGAGAATCACCTCTGGCGTGAGAGTAAGTATGTGCTTTGTAGCATAAAGTAAGGTAAAATGAGTGTGTATGAAAAGTGTTGTCATACTTGGAGACCTGACCATCTATTTATAGGTGTGAAAATAGGATGGACGAGGCCTAGCATAAAAACCGGTGACGTGGGTTGTCCCCACAATTTAAGGGGGTGATGCAGGAACTTGTAACCACGATCCTCCTACCTTGGCGGGAAAGACTTAGCGGAGAGGGGAAATGTGGTTTTGACTTAGCCCAGAACTTGCCTTTTCATATACAGTTCGTCGAAGACCTCCCGCGAAGGTTGTAGGCCTTCGCGTGGCCAGATTCGCCATAACAGTAATCATCCCGAAGATGATTTTACGCCACTCAAAACTATTCGAAGATCTTAAAGTGTAATTAGGGAGAGGATCCCATTCGACCTCGAAGGAGAGACCTTTGAGCCAGAGAGGAGGTACGTCATCAGCTACTCTCTAGTGGCCAAATCCTTCAGGGTTTTCAATATCAGAAGACAAGAAATGGAAGAAACCTATCATGTTACCTTTAGTGAAGATGATGAAGCAATTTATAAATCCAGCACAGAAGGTGATGAAATCAACTTCAATGAAAACAAATCCTTCCCTGATGATGTATTCTCTATACCAAGGAACAATGTGTCTCAATGCTCTGGGAATGATAGTTGTTTTCCCTATGTTCGTGCATATGATCTCCTTTCCACAATCAACATCACTATCCCAGACCCCATTACACCATCTGATCCCATCACTTCATCTAATCCCATCACATCCTCTAAACCCATCACTATATCAAATGAATCCTTTGAATCACTACTATTCAGATCCATCCTAATTTTCAACGATACCTGATAACTCTAATGCAGAAGAAGATCTTGAAATTGATAAAGACCAAGTCTCCATTATCAGAGATCTAATAAGTGAAGTTGAGCCCTCAACAACAGCTAATGTGTTTGGTAATCCTCATGTCCCATAAGATAGATGGTCTAGAGAAAAGCACATAGAGCTGGTCAACATCCTTGGTGAACCACATGTTGGGGTCACCACAAAAAGCAGAATCAGAGATTATGAAGCTACATTAGCACATGAATGTCTCTTTGTTAACTTTCTCTCAGAGATTAAACCTAAGAAGCTAGTTGAAGCTCTAGAAGAAGAAGGATGGATTATTGCTATGCAAGAGGAGCAGAATCAATTTGAAAGAAACAAAGTTTGTACTCTGGTTCCTATACCTCATGGTAAAACCATTATTGGAACAAAAATTGATCTAAAAGAATAAGATAGATGAACATGGGTTTGTTATCAAGAACAAAGCAAGGCTGGTTGCTCAGGGATACAATCAGCATAAAGGGATTGATTATGATGAAACCTTTGCACATGTTGCAAGACTTGAAATCATCAGAATATTTCTTGCTTATGCAGCCTACATGGGTTTTATAGTATTTCAAATGGATGTGAAAAGTGCCTTCCTAAATAGAAATATTTCTGAGGAAGTATATGTCCAACAACCACCTGGGTTTGAGAGCAGTGAATTTCCCAACCATGTGTGCAAGCTTGATAAGTCTCTTTATGGTCTGAAACAAGCTCCCAAAGCATGGTATGAAACACTCTCTAAATTTCTCCTTCGGCACAAGTTTATCAGAGTTACCATTGACAACACTCTTTTTACTAATAAAACTAAGAGTGATGTCATAATAGTTTAGATATATGTGGATGATATCATCTTTGGGTCAACCAGTGTTAAACTCAGTAAACAATCTGCTAAGTTAATGACCAAAAACTATGAAATGAGTATGATGGGTGAACTAACCTATTTTTTAGGCTTTCAATTAAAACAAGATTTCAAAGGAATCTCTATTTGTCAAAAAAAATATGTTAAAGATTTACTCAAAAAGTATGATCTAGCTGATAGTGCCTTAGTGTAATGCCCTATGCTTCCCCCAAATAATTTGGGCCCTGATGAATCAAGGGTCTCTGTTAATGAAACTTTGTTTAGAGGCATGATAGGGTCACTGATGTATCTTACAGCTAGCAGACCTGATATCTAATTTTCCACATCTCTCAATGCTAGGTACCAAGCTAACCCTAAGGAATCCTACCTTGTAGCTATAAAAAGAATTTTTAGGTATCTCAAAGGAACTCCAAATCTAGGTCTCTGGTATCCAAAAGGATCGGGCTTTAATCTTAAAGCATACTCTGACTCAGACTATGCTGGATGCAACCTAGATAGGAAAAGTACCTCAGGGGGTTGTCAAATACTTGGTGGAAAGCTAGTATGTTAGAGTGTAAAGAAGCAAAGCTTAATGGCTATGTCATTAGCTTAAGCTGAATATGTTGCTGATGCTGGATGCTATGCTCAAGTCCTCTAGATCAAACGTTAGCTGGCTGACTATGATGTTCTCTATGATAAGGTGCCCATATTTTGCGATAATACAAGTGCCATTGCCATATCAAACAATCCAGTGTTACATTCTAGAACTAAACATATTGACATAAGGTATCACTTTATCAGGGACCATATTTTAAAAGGTGATATTGAGCTTCATTTTGTACCCACTGAATTGTAACTAGCTAACAATTTTACAAAACCACTAGCTCAGCCTAGCTTTACTAGATTGGTAGCTGAGTTGGGTATGCTTAATATTCAAAAAGAAGTCCCTGATAAGAAAAAGGTTTTAAGTGATCCTCTGACTTGAATATTAAATGTTTTAAGGTAACTTTAATGTAACTATTAAGTTCAAAGACAAACATTCTCAATATTTAATTCAGATATAATCTAAAAGGCTACCTACTTTCTCGATAAAAAGGGATTTTACAATGCATGAAGGGGCAAGGGGGCCCACGCATTTAATGCGAAACTCAAACAATTTTTATTTTCAAAAATATAAAATCTTTTGTGGTATAAACTATTCACACTTTTCACACACACACACACACCATTTTTCCAAGATCAAAACCCTAAAACTCCATTTTCATCATCTCTCTTAAAATCTTTCATCAAACGAAGCAAGATTTAATCTTTAAAACATTAATGGCTTTTGAATCTTCTTCACAATCATAACAACTAAAACAACTCACACATGCATCAAACGTTCATTTTGAAGTAGAAGATGGTACCATCAACTTTAACAATGGGATTGCCTTACTGGAATCCAAAAATACTTCTTACCATCCTATACTTCAGTTTTTGTCAGAAAGTTGTATATCTGATGCTTTTACCAAACAACCTTTGGCTTACTACCCTAAATACCTTCGGGAATTTTGGTATATAGCTGAGGAAGATTCTGCAACAAAAACGATTACCTTCACTATCTCCAATTTTGACAAACCACTATCCTTTGATCTTGATGTGTTTTCAATTGTCATCGGTTAAAAGCGTAGTGAGGACTTTGTTTTGATTCCTCCAAAGGAGACTGTGAAGGCTGGTCTAGCAACTCTGGGACTTACTGATGAGAACGATGCCTTACTTTCATCCTCTGACCTCATCAATTCATCTCCGGTGAAGATTAAATATTTCTCACCGAAATGAAGGGTTCTGATGCACTACATTGTAAAATGTCTAGGAGGCATGCAGGGATCTCATGATCAGTTGAATGTCAATCAGAAAACTATTACGTACTGATTGTGCTGGGGGCTAAATATTGACATAGCAGATCTTCTATTTTCTAACCTGATTGCTCAGTTACACCTTGTGACTGGCAAGCATGAAATAAAATCAAACATCTGTTACACGAGATATTTGTCTCTTATCATGGAACATATTCTGATGGACGCTTACATAAATGAAAATCTTAAGACTTAAAAACCTCATCACATTACAGCCCTTTCTTTTAAACCCATACTTGAGAATAAAGTCCCTTTGATGGCTCATATGTGTAAAGTGGCTAATCTTTCACCAGATCTAATCAAGTCTTTAATCCCTCCCTCTAGGGAGGTGAATTCTGATGATATCACTGATAAGTCCTTGTCCGGGACCAATGTGCAGCCTGTCACTCTGCCCAAAGCACCAACTGACCTAAAGCCAAGGAAGAAGAGAATCCCACCTTCTTCCAAACCCAAGTCTTCAAAGTTGGTCAGGAATGTATCTCTAAAGACACAAGTCGTTGACTCTCAGCTTGCTGGAGAGCCAGTGGCCACCGTTGACACCACTTAAAGTCTAGACGCCTCTGAGTCGGCAGAGGAGCAAGGAAACCAGCTGAAACCTACTGGTGCCAAAAAGGTAATAGTTTAAAATTTAGGGGCATTGCGAGCAGCCACTCTCAAACTTCTCTAGGATAGAGTGGTGAATAATAGGGCTACCCCCGACCAATAGAGAGTCAGAGTCGGCACATTAATTTCTAAATTTTCTATATACTCTGATTCTGCACTTAGGGGATGATACTCCTAGGTTTATACCGCCTGATGTTGACCCTGAAAATTCTAGACTTTGCCAGGATCAACATATCTAGTGCATGAAAGTGAGACCCTTTTATGAACTGAACTTCACTCAGAATCAGGGGTCTCTAATCAATCAAAAGAGTCCCAAGGTCTTAGACCTTTGAGGGGACTGGATAATCACACCCAGTCCTCTTAGGGGCAGCGAATGGCAATCCTCCACCTCATTATAAACTCATAATCAAAAAAGTCCCAAAAGTTTTAGATTTTTGAGGGGACTTGATAATCACACCCAGTCTTCTTAGAGGCAACGAATGGCGATCCTTAACTTCATTACAAAATCACCTTTATCAACTAACCATCTTATGCAGGTACAAAAATCAATTGATAAGGAGTTTGTGAAGGAGTCTGAGATTGAATCGCTGGGAATTATTCCACTTGAGGAGTTTGGTAGGGCTGATGCTAAATTAGATGCTGATGAGAGCCCCTATGATACCGAGTTTGAGATCAAAGTGGTTAAGAAGTTCCAACCAACTTAGAC
>BQNB010100920.1:0-16032 GCA_026074375.1 Tanacetum coccineum | reverse complement strand
TTTGGCTTCGTGGTATTACATCTTGTTGGTGAAGGTTTTTATTCGTGGGTTGATAGAATCAAAAGACGAAGGTGATCGTTTGGTTATTCACTACTAGTACTAGCATACATCGTTGTTTGCTAAGAACGTATAGTGTGTGGAAGCTTAGAGGAATCATACTTTGATTCTTGTGGTTACGCGTGGTTTTATACATACGCGTATATTCAAGACGGTGTTAACGGTTACCTATTGAATTGGTGTATCGTTTCGTGCTAAAAGGTATGCGCCTCAAATCTTGTTAATTATGTTATTATATGCGTGTTTACTTTCCGCTGCGTACTTGTGTTAATGGTTAATTAGATTTAAAAATCTCAACAAAACCTTCATTAACAAATGTTTTTATTTAATAAGTTTACTGCGAGTCATGTTCATGTTCTTTCTTTTATTAACATACGACACTTCTTTTGTCTAACGTATAAGACTTTCTATTGCTTGTTCCACTTTGTTTCATAAAAATGAAGCATAAAAGTATACGGTTTAAACAAACGTAAGGCAGACAATAATCATCATCACCTTAAATATGATACACAACACATTAAAAAGAAAAAGTGTAGTATAAATCATCATTGCTAGAGTTACAACCTAAGCACAGATCACAACGACCACAAACAGAAACCATAACGCTTCAGCACATATGCGTACTCACATATACCAACAGAAATCAGCGTTGATCAATATTCAACCAAGAAAAAAATAAATAGCACATGATCATCACGTGTACCATATATCTTTTTTCTGATCTGAATACCAATAAACACAATAACTCCACGCTGATGAAAAAAATAAATAGCACATGATCATCACGTGTACCAGAAGACGAACATAGGCAATGACAGTTTAACAAACGTAAGGCAGACAATAATCATCATCACCTTAAATATGATACACATAGTCACACACACTATAGACACAATCAATGGGTACGTTTTGTGTTGGGTGAAAATAAATAGACCGACCTTTTTTTGGTTCTTCTTTATCTACCTACACCACACACACATACATACAACTGATTCTTCCGGAATATAGGGCGTATATCATATGCATCGTTAAATTATAATAACGCAGGGCTCAGATCTACAGTCAAGAGAGTGCGACCAAACACCATCCTTGGCTGCATCCATAACTGGCAGCAGACACCCCGCCAACCGATGGAATTCAACAAACAACACATTAAAAAGAAAAAGTGTAGTATAAATCATCATTGCAAGAGTTACAACTTAAAGCACAGATCACAACGACCACAAACAGAAACCATAACGCTTCAGCACATATGCGTACTCACATATACCAACAGAAATCAGCGTTGATCAATATTCAACCAAGAAAAAAATAAAGAGCACATGATCCTCACGTGTACCATATATCTTTTTTTCTGATCTGAATACCAATAAACACAATAACTCCACGCTGATGAAAAAAATAAATAGCACATGATCATCACGTGTACCAGAAGACGAACATAGGCAATGACAGTTTAACAAACGTAAGGCAGACAATAATCATCATCACCTTAAATATGATACACATAGTCACACACACTATAGACACAATCAATGGGTACGTTTTGTGTTGGGTGAAAATAAATAGACCGACCTTTTTTTGGTTCTTCTTTATCTACATACACACACTATAAAAGATACATGATATAGGCTTACAACGGCTTAGGTCTGTGACCGTAAAAAATGTAGGTAGCGTCGGTATTGGCTGCAGCCTCAGACCGGGTGAGGATACCAAGACAAGATACCAACGCTATCATACTACAACCATCAAACATGCAACGATAGAAAATCAACATCATTGCCAAAATCGGAAGTAGACAACCATCTAAGCAATACAAAACAGTCAGCTAATGACAAATATACATGCCTAACAACTCATTCCAAATAATGCACATCAAATATGAATGTTCAAACGCACGAGTGGCTCCAAAAGAAGAAACCAAATTATATAAAATTTCATTAAACGACTAACACAACGAGCACAGACTACTAACAAAATCTGAAACCGCAGCAACGACACATAAGGCATCGACGTGAGAATGCAAAATCCCACACGGAATATCGGCCATGGCTGCAAGCCTGATCCAAGACAGGCTGCCCCGCCAAGACACCGAGACTCGATAAATGATTGAAACTCAAGAGACCATCATAGCCATTCCAGGAAACAAATAGCCAAATCCATTCATTTCCACAAATATACTCATGTAACAACTCATTCCACATCATCTAGAACCGATTATTCCAAAGAACAACAATAACACATAAGGCACCAACCTGAGAATGCAACACCCCAAACGTAATACCGACCATGGCTGCAAACCAGACCTAGGACAGACTGGCCCTCCAAGATACCGACATTTGGTTGAAGCCGCAAACGCAGGTAAACATCATAGCCATTTCAGCAAACAAATAGCAAAATACATTTACTTTCACAAATATACTCATACACAATTCATTCCAAATCACGTAGAGTATACAACAATGCCGTAATGCAAAAATATGAGACCAAATACCGGGCATGGCTGCAAGCCTGATCGAAAAAAGATGCCTGCAAAAAACACCACCACACCCATTTGTTTTCACAAACACAGATATAACAAATATAACCAATAATACCTCAAAATCCAATTGAAGCCCAAAAAAAAACCCAAATCAAAACCCCAAGTTATCACAAACCCTAAGTTCACATACATGCAAAACAACCACAAACCATCAAGAACACCCCTCCAAAAAACCCACATCCCAATCATCCATGCACCAGAACCATAAACCCCAAAAAAATCGTACATCGAAACCCACAAATAACCCGTGCAAAAACATAAACAGAGATCGTAATATAGCACAATCGGGTGAGAGTATCTTGAAATGTGTCATAGCATATTCCGGAAGACTCAATTGTGTGTGTGTGTGTGTGCAGGGGTGTAGGTGAATAAAGAAGAAGAAAAAAATGGGCCGACTCATTTTTTCCCAGCCCAAAACCCACTCGGGAGCCCAAGCGGACCAAAACGACGTCGTTTTAGCCGTTGATTAAGTTCTTATATAATTTCAAGAGTCGCACAAATTTTGTATATGAAGAAGTCAGTGGTAGTTTAATTTCATAAATTTAAGGTCAAGTTTTTTATTTGTAAAGGATGATTTTGGCTAGCGGCGCCGCTTTTTTCTCGGTTCCCTTCCACACTATATGAATCCTATTTTTATGGAATAAAAATAATTATTGGTTAAATAAAAAAGAAAAAAAAACTTTTTTTAACACATAGAAAAGGTATTTAAAGTCAATTATCTAAACTTTTATTATTTAATTAATACAACCAATAACCATGTTATGACTTCAGGGTTGAGATATTGCAGTAGAGTGAATGTGTCATTTACTTGTTGGGAGGTCTTTCATAACAGAAAGTGTACGGACTTCTAAAGTGCATTTGAACTTTAGAGGTAAAGTTCTCTTACAAAGATAACAGCGAAGCCTACTGCGGGACTCAACTTTCTTTATCTTTGTGAGTGAACTTTACCTCTAAAGTTCAAATTAACTTTAGAGGATCTTTACTGTAAAAGAATTTGAACTTTAGAGGTAAAATTGTCGAGCATTATGTATCACTTTTCACTTTTCTCAAACCATATCCTAATCACCATTGGTGACTTTTGAAAGATAAATGTTTTCTCTACCTTTTTTTATTATTGCCTATTCGTTTAAGGATTGTTAATATAGATATGATAATCTTATTGTGCATGCATCTTCTCAATTTTATAACTCGCTATATTTTACGTATGCATGCATATTTTGACCTTTGACCAATGTTATTTACATTGAATTGAATATGAAGGTAGACTTGGAGTTGGGGGTGCAGATTATCTGATTACATTATGAAAAGGCAATAATCTAGTGGAGAGTCTTTGGTAAAACAAATCAATAAAGTAACATTTTGCGTTTTGGTTTTGAAAAAGCAGCTCGATCCCTACATGCTGGAAAACGTGATTTCTGCTTCTTTATGAAATTACCAGAATACCATCATATGTCTCCTTCTTTTTTCTTTCATACATGGAAATATTTTCTTTGTTAGAGAGATAGAATAAGAGCTGTTTAGATCGAAGATGAATAAAAACAGGCTTGTTAAGAGTGTAAAACCCTACATTTAGCATAAGTTAAACACTTAAGCCCAATGCCAAATATTTGGTTTTGTGGTCTTGCAATTCTTTTTTTATAAAAGCCCATACATGCATAACACTAACTAAAAGTTTTCCATCAATACAAAATTAAACTTGGCATTAAAAAAAGTAACAGAGTAACTTTCGTTAATAGCGTGCGCAAATTATATATATTTTATTGTTATCTTTTATAGTTAACTACTTATAATACTCGTGCACGTACGAAATTTTAACAAAAAAAGTTTAATTATTTATTAATGTATAGTATTTTATGAGTTTAAAATAAATTGCATTTGATAATATTATACGTAATTATTATTTAAAAAAATTTCGTGCAATTGTTTAAAGTAAAGTAGATTAAAAGGTTAACTTTAAATAGTCGTTTTTTTATTTATTTTATGAAGTAAGAAGTTATTTTCTGACATGAAACTTACGAATTTATGTGAAATATTGTATCATAAAGAATATTTTTTTTATTTGGCAAATCATCATATATAAAATAATATTTTAATAATTGTGATAATAAACACCGTTGGTTTGTTCCTTTATGGTGCGATTTAGTTTGGTTGAACTATAGCCACTAATAATGGTCTCTCAAAAGCAACTACTCAATCGCGCTAATTCAACAATAGAAAAACAATTAAGACATTTTATTAACAAAAAAATATAATAGAATTAATAGCTAATGGTTTATAAATGTATCTACTTGTATTTTTGCTAATCCAGGTACTAAGCTTTCAAATTCAATCATTTTTGGTGTACTTTGTCACTTCCCTAGCCGGTAGCACATACATTATTTTTTTCAATTTTTATTATTGCCTATATAGTAGCCACTTGGGATTATTGATACCCAAAAAGCCGATAAGTCAACTACATTTATAAATGACTTTCCCAAAAAAATATGGTCTGTCTGTTTTATTATTTAATATTATTCTATTTCAACCCCATGTTATAAGAAAAAATACTTTGTTTCTAAGATGATATTTCTTTAAACCTATTCAAGACTTTTAATAATACACCTTGTAAATCATTAGATAGTGCGTCCAATCGAGCCTTTTCTTTTTCATAATAATTGTCCTCGTTTGTGGTGTAGCCCGAACTAAAAAGCATGCAAATAATTGAAAAAAAATAAAGCATGCAAATAATATCATATGTTGGCCACACCTAAAAAGAGACCAAAACATGTCACAAATGTAAAAGATCTATCACATGTTAACGTAACATCGTATGAATTTATGACATCCATGATATATCAGTCTAAAAAGTTGAAACATTTAAACTAAATGGAATACTCATATAACCTTTTCATCAGTTGTTACCATCCTCGAATCCGATCTTAATTATTTGAACTCGGATTAGTCAGAATTCAGCAACTAGTCAACCAAGATATGAGTAAAAAATAATTATAAAATTCTCTCCTTTTATAATTTATATATAGATATTTTATAAAAACATATATATTAAAAAGAGTTAAAAGAAAATCTCTTATTCGGGTCAAAGGGTCGACCCGAACCTTAGTTAGCCTAAAATTTTCAACTGAATAGCTGACACTATTAGTATTCGGGTTGACCCGAATAATCCGAATAAATTTTTTACATGAGAAACCTGACTCGAATAGACTTAATCGGGTTCGAGTCGAATCGGGTTTTTTTACACCCCTACATGCAAGTCACTTATTAGACACTTAGTTAAAGATTCCCCAATTATTATTAACGAGACATGCAGACCCCGTGCGATGCACACGGGTTGTATCTAATTGTTGAGTGCATACGGTTTCTGTATTGCTACTACCCATCTTCCAACTAATCAACATGCAATATCTAAACCTGTAAAAAATTGAAAGAAATAGACTATATATGCTTAGTTTTTTCCATGGAAGAAATAGATTGTATATGCTTATTCTTTGGATTGCAATTTCGAGCCTGGGAAAAAAAGCCTGGATTGCAATTCAGGCTATTCTTATTCATAAACCCACTACATATTTGTTTGGTTAAGGTTCATCCTTAATAACACTCATATGTCAGCATGTAGAAATAGATTATATAAGCTTTAATATTCTGACAAGCTAGACACAAACATAAATTAGCTAAAGAGAAATAGGCAAACCGGATCAAAATTCAACCAAACGAAATTCATTTGAAATACAATATAAGCTCTAACATGGGACAACTCAAAGCTTTTTAAACGTCGAAATTGTAGAAACACTTCAGCAAAAGCAAAGTGGTGTTCACTGGTACAATGGTCCCCGATGCAGGCGCTAAACCTACCTTTAGCCTTAAAATAGGTAATTTTTGCCATAAAGACTAATCGAGTCACATAGTCACAACCGGGGTACAGCTCCTCGTTGGCACTGGCATATAACTCTTCAAACTCGTTACGTGTAGCTTGAGTCGGTTTGTTACTTGTCTCACCAATATCTCCTTGAGTTGGTTCATTGTGTTCATTATTCGGAGGAATATAGCTAAGATCATTAAGTAACGTTGTCATGTCACTCATCTGAGGTTGTCTTGTGTTATCTATTACTGGCGGTGGCGTAGGTGGAGCCGGTTCACCGTGTTCCACCCATATTTTATAACGTGGGTCCCACCCTTGTCTCATAATGTGGTCTGAAAGGTGTTTGATGTGTACCCATAATATATTTCGACAAGACTTGCATGGACATTTTATTTTCCCGGCACTATTCACTAACGGTTTGCAATGATCGACGAATTTTTGAAGACCGATATAAAATAATGGTTCATGACGCTGTAAAAGTGTCCAACTCTTATCATCGAATACCATAACTGCGTTTTAACGATACATTTAGTTATTATATGCAACTTAATTAAACACATTCAAACGAGGAATACGAGATGTTTTGTTCACCTAGTGCAACTATAGAAGGCAATCCTAACTCACTCTTTGAATGATTCGTCTCATTTATGAATGCGTATAACCAATTTACTATTTGAGATAATTTCGGCAGCATTTCCCCTCAACTCCCCAAATATGTGTTTAAATACATATTCGTAGGCATAAAGGAGAAACACCGTCGAAATCATCTTAAATAGTAAATCAGTTATACGTATTCATATCCTAAATGAGACAAAACATTCAAAAAGTAGTCCCAAATTGGGGACTTTCTGAAATTAATTTCTAATAAATTAATTTTGGACGGGTTTTCTATAGGATGATTAAATTCAGACGGGGATTTTCTGAAATTAATCACTAAAATCCTAAAACATTCCTAAAGTATTCAATAAAACAAATACCAAACACATATCCATTTCAAGGTAATAACACAAAGTAAACAAACTGTCAATCACAATAAACATTCCCCGACGACATGTCACCGGGGATACCAAAAGGATAAAAAAAAAAGTTAAAACATACTTTCGGCTAGCCTTGTCTCCGCCGACTCTGCTGCTATGCACGTCTCGGCTGACTCACTGCCCAAAAAAATCACAAAGGTCGAATTATAATAAATATTAAATTTATCAAACTTTTATCCAAAATCGAAGAAACCCAACTTGATAACTCTGCTCGAAGATCCACAAAAGAACACCACCAAAAATCAAACTTTTTTTAGAGGTTAGAAAAAGAAGAGTAGAATAAAATTTAAAGGGTTAAGGAAAAGAATTATGTTTAGAAGAGAAGAAGAATTATAATATATGCTCTGTTGCTCGAGTCGTCGGTGTCGAGTGGTGTGATGAGCATGCGGTGGTAGAGGGGTGTGGTGAGAGTAGTGGTGTTGTGTGGTGATTGTGTTGTTGCTGCAATCGCAAAAAAAAAGTTTTTTTTACGTTTTATCGTTTGTGTTATACAACTGAAAACACAGATCTGCTTTTTGATGACAGATATTTCCCAAGCGACATTCTCGGGCGACATGTTGCCCGGGAAACATCCAGTTTTGTCGTTTAGCGCAAATTGGCGCGACAACAAAATTTTGGAGCGCCCTTTTTATTAAATATAAAAAGCTTTCCCGGGCGACATGTCCCCGGAAGAGATTTATTAAAAATAATAAACTTTTTATAAAAATTAAATAGAATGATATAATTTTAATAAATTCTTTCCCTGGCGACATGTCCCCGGGAAAGATTTATTAATTTTAATAAGGTATTCAACGGCCGTTGTTGGACCTGAAAACTTTTCATTAAAAATTAAAATATTTTTAATAAAAATTAAAATATTTAATATACTTTTATAAAGAATAAAATATTGTAGTTCAATTAAAATGTGAGGCTGAGAAACTTTTATAAAAATTAAAAGATGTATAATTTTTAATAATTTTTTTTAATATTTTTTTAATGAAAGATTTTTAATAAAAAAATTATACACTTTTAAAATAATTAAAAACTATATGTTTTTAATAAACTTTTAAAATATTTTTAATAAATACTTTCCCGGGCGACATGTCGATATGTTGTCGTTGTACATTAGATGTTTAACGGATGAGTCGATATGTTGTCGTTGTACATTAGATGTTCAACGGATGAGTCGATATACTATCGTTGTACATTAGATGTTCAACGGATGAGTCGATATGCTATCGTTGTACATTAGATGTTCAACGGATGAGTCGATATATTGTCGTTGTACATTAGATGTTCAACGGATGAGTCGATATGCTATCGTTTGTACAGTTAGATGTCAACGATGATCGATATCTATCGTTGTACATAGATGGTCAACGGATGATTACGATAAGGCCTATGTTGTACATTAGATGTTCAACGGATGAGTCCCGATATGCTAACCGTTGTACATTTAATATGTTAACGATGATCGATATGTTGTCGTTGAACATTAATGTTTAACGGATGATCATAAGTTGTCGATGTACAATAGATGTTCAACGTATGAGTCGATATCTATCGTTGTACATTAGATTTCAAACGTAAGATCGATGTTTTGTCGTTGTACATTAGAAGTTCATCTATGAGTCTGATCCGTTGTCGTTGTACATTAGATGTTCAACGGATGAGTCGATATCTTCGTTTACATTAGATGTTCAACATGATCCGAAATGCCTATCGTGAACATTAATGTTCAACGGATGAAGTCGATATGTTGTCGTAGACATTAGATGTTCAACGGATATACGTATAAGCTAAAAACATCCCCTTCAAATACTCCCGCCAAAATTCTCCCTCCAAAAAACTATTTTTTTTTACCATAAATCAGATATTATCCTCACAACACCCACAATCACACACATTCATACCAATCACAACACAAACTATCACACTGCTAATATGGTGAAGATGGTGCCATATGAAGCATTATGCGTGGTCTTGTGGATTCGGAGATGTAGTTCTGGCAGAGTCGTATAAACCAAAACCCGTGGTAAACAAAACTATGCAAGTCCTCGATCAAAGTAACAAATCACATTTTTTTTGTGTAATATATAAAAAATTTGGTTAGTTGTGAAAACTTATTAGCTAATACTCTTTAAACAGCCTCTCTAAGACACTTTCGGATTTAAATTTTTTTTTATGAAAGAGGAACGAGTCCGTCCTCCTGGTTGGTCTCCCTGGAGCTTCATCGACTCCAATTCATTCTCCAGATCTTCATCGATCTCTAATTTAATACTCCAGTAGCATTCCAACGACTCAAATTTATTCTCCAGGATCACATCGACCTCAAATTCATTCTCCAGGAGACTTTAAGAAAATGCAGAGTGCTCAAACTACATCACTTGCTTGAATTAGATAACGGTACTCGAGCAGTGTATAGAAATGTATATAAGAATCCTAACAACCACACAGTTAATTCAAGTGCACTACTTCATGAAGTTCTCAATGAAATGGAAAAACTTGATTTGGAGTAGTTTGTCATTTGGAATGTAATTCGTATGCTTTAAGTGTCCTGGTTTGTAAGTCTCGTATGATTTATCAGTCCAATATTTTTCAGTGTCTGTGTAACTCACATATGGATTATCGTTCTAGACCTCGCTTAGTGATACAACAAGTGGTATAGTTAAATATATATTTTAACTAAATGAATGTTAATTTTGTTTTACATGACGAATGTGCAACTTGAAAAAAAGTAACGGTTATTATTCAATGTTAGAATAAACCAGTTAATTTCAAATCCTTACCGCACCAATAAAACATAGTGCTTTTTCGTAGATAGTTATATTTAACAAATAAAAATAAATATTTTATAAAATCAAATAAATATAAAAAAAAATCAATTAAACAATACTAGAAATAAAAACTTTATATATTTTAATTAAAATTGATTTTCGGGCTACATTCGCCCGGGAAAGGTTTTATTAAAAAAAAATAACATTTTATATATAAAAAAAACTGAGTAATTTTATTATAAAAGTTTTCCGTTGAACATGTCGCCCGGGAAAGTTTTTTACAAAAAATATACAGTTTTATATAAAATAAAAAAAACAGTGTATATTTTTATTATTAAAAAGATTCCCTGACGACATGACCGCCCGAAATTAAACACGTTAATTAACACTAATCACAACCCTTAAACCTTCACGTGAATTATTTTTTAAAAAAAACGTTCCCGGCGACAGTCGCCCGGGAAAGCTTAGTCGGAAAATTGCCACCAAGATTTTCGTTGATGTTTAGTCAATTTTATGCCCAACTTATCCCGGGGCGACATGTCGCCCGAGAAAACTTCTTCTAACTTTGACTAAAGTCATCAGAAGTTGTGCCACTCGATACAGATTTTTGTCGTTATTGGGTTTTCCCGGCGGACCAAATGACGCCCCGGGAAACTTCTCCCTGTTCTACTTTTTCTGTAGTGTATGTAACCTATAGTTAATAATGGTTATTTATTTAATTTGAATTTTAAATGTTTCGTTTACAATCATGTAAATATCGTACATAAATTAATCTCATTTTAAGAACATGTCACTTACTAATATTAGTATTTGACCAACTCTTTCCATTGCATGCAAGTGTATTGGCTAATTTTAAAACTTTAATTATAGAGAAGAGGCTTAAATACTTTATAGAGTAGTATAGGTAGATATATAATCTCACCACGAAACAAAGGTGGCTTAGGTATTGGCTCGCTCGTCGCAAGTAATAACTCTTTGCTTACTAAATGGTGGTGGCGTTTTCGAAATGAAGGCACATCCCTTTGGTGTAATGTTATCCGTTCTATACATGGACCCACAGGCGGTGTTTTAAACTCCAATTCTTACAAGAAAGCTTCAGGTACTTGGTCACGAATAATAAACCTCAAGCATGAGCTTACAAAGGTTGGTATTAACCTACCAACGGTTTTTAAGAAAAAGATTGGAGACGGTAGAAGTACAAGTTTTTGGCATGATCATTGGTTGGGTGGCACGACTCTTCAAGAATCATTATAGGCTTGAGCTAAACAAGAACTGTTTAGTTTGTGAGAGAACCATCAATCCTTTATCATACAATAATGCTACTGTTACTTCCATCTCACACCCCATATTCCCCCCATATCATGTGTTCCAAGCAACTTCAGCACACCCACTTCACATACCCATTAACACAAGTAACCTCCAATGTATCATAGTCCTTCATTTCATGGACATGGAAGATAATTTCGGTCATAAGTAAGACTTAAAACGGAACAAAATATCTCATTGAATCTTCTTGTAGAAACTTACACCTCTCAATGATTGCGATTTTGTGGAATTCACCTATGATGCCTCAAAGAAGAATTTCTGTTAATAGCAATAGCGAAAGCTCTTCTTCCACCATGTACAAGTGGACAATAACTCTCATCACAGAATGGAATAAGCTATACTGCCACGAAGTAAACATCCTACTTGGCATGGTTTTCGAACAAAATACTTCCAACTAGATTCATCTTGATTAGTGTGTAACTTGATCTCGATACGGAAAGATGCCCTCATTGCAACAATGACATGTGAAAGCATAAGATCAAATAATTTGTCAAACGCCCCTTAGCCATTGATACTTGGAAGGTTGTTTTCTCCTGGTGGCAGTTTAACTGGAATCACCAACTCAAGCCTTTTAGATATCTTAACCATGGCCGACCGGCTTCCCATGGCTCATAAGCATAGGAAATTCTTCGATGTGGTGGTAAACACAACTATTGGGCTATATGAAATCACGAAATAAAACCGTTTTTCAAAACCTCCAAACGACCTCAAAAGGAGTTTCTTTTTAATGATGTATAACAATTTTCGTACAATTGGAATCTCTATAGGAGTATGAAATATCACTTTTAGTTGGATAGAATGGTTTTGAAATCTTTAAATTCTATCATCGACCTTGTAATTCTCTTTTTTTTCTAGCTTCCTTGCTAGTTAATACTCAGCTGTTAAAAAAAGATAAAGATATAGATCTGCTTTTTCCAAAACAAAACATTTGTGCGAAGTTTGTCTATTTACAATGAGTAGCAGCAATATGATTGTGTTCAATCAAAACCTGTCTGATATGATTAAAATGTATTATAAAGAAATATAGAACATATTATAATTTCTGTAATGATAATAAATAAGTAAATTACTTCATAAAATTAAAGATTAATTTTTAGAAATACAAGCTAACTCCCGGCTCATTTCCCGTTCAACCAAACCCATATTAAACCGTTACGAAGACCATCTTGCCACATCTAACCACTAATATTATGCTAATGATACATCATGGATGCCTTCTTAAAACATTCTTCCGCTGAATATCAAAAAGAAGAACGCATACATCATTCACATGAAAGCAACTATTGCAAGTTCAGTGACCAGGCTAGCAATTTCCTGATCTCCTATGACCCATAACAGTGGGCATCACTCTTTTAACCCTTGACCCGTAACAAAGGTCACGAATCAGTATAGTGTGAGGGTGGAATCAATTTCCTTGAAGGTGGATGTGGCTTAAAATTGTCTGCAGCAGTTAACTTTGCAACGCTTCTTCCCGGCGAATTATGCTTGGTGTTTGCATTGGCTTTGGTAATCTGCTATAACTATATAACTAAATTGTTACTTGAATAATCTTATTTTTGGAATAACACAATTTAGGAGATGCTCTAAGCATTCAGAAAAACTCATAACTGTGTTAATATATTCGTCATATATAATACAACTGGCTTAAACGGGATCATTTTCTTCTCGTTTTTCTCCGGTTAATCAGCTCGTAATTGTTATTTTATTGGTGCCTGGACTTTAATCACGTGCTACCCGCCGCCACAACGCGCGAATAACGTGCTAATTTATCATAAAGCCCCTTTCTTAATTACCTGCCATATTCAAATAAACTTCTTATTAAGAGGTACATATAGTAGTCTTTTTTTCTATCGATTCCAATACTTCTTTATCATATCACCAAAAGGTTAATCATTGCATATTCGCGAGCCTTAGAGGCTGTGAGGGAAATATTTGAAACATAGGGACTAGAAGTGGATTTTACTATAACTACACGGACTATCCGTGTAACCTTACTGTAATTACACGGACTATCCATGTAATTAATTCTAAGATTTTGATACTCAGTACTTTTTTTGTGTACTAGTATAAGCACTATAACTAACGACTTAGAAAAAGATGTTTTGGATCTCCAAACCGAAATCATGAAAAGGACTCCAACCATATCACTGATTCGATTCCGATCAGTTTCAAAACAATGGAAGTCTCTCATCGATAGCTCTAAATTCATCAAAGATCACAGCCAATACCAACATCGTATACTTGCACGGTACATGTTAGAAAGTGACAGTGACCTAGAATGTGAATGTTTTTCCATTATCAAGAATGATAATGATGATGTTTTCCCCAATCAGAAATCTTCGTTAACCCTCCCGCTGCTCATTAGTTCATTTAACGATATAAAAATGTACAATCTGTTAATGGGTTTTTATGTTTTAAGGGTTATATAGATTCATTCAAAACATCTTTCGCTGTTTTTTGGAATCCTACTGTTGGAAAATCTGTTTCCATTAAAATTCCGTGTATACTGACGAAAGACTACGATGTTTAAATGCACGGATTACTTCCGACACTAATTCTCAGATAGTAACGGACAACTTTTCGGTTAAACGTAAAAATTAAACGAAACACTAAAATTTCAAATTACCAAACGGAAACGGCTAAAATATCGATTGGAAATTTACAAGGTGTCACACATGTTATCACTTAAATACATTATGCTTTATTAAATTGTGGAGTACTGCTATAGGGTTTGGTAGTTGAGATATGAGAGTAGTAATATGCGATATTAGTTGTCTCTGTGGTAATTAGGGGTGTCATTCGAGTCGGGTTAGTCGAGTTCAAAATTTTATTGGGGTTATCGGGACAATACGAATTACCCGAATACTAAATAGGGTCGGGTATCGGGCTGAAATGTTTTGGCTAATCCGGGTTCGGGGCGACCTGATTGACCCGAATAAAGGTTTTTTCTATTTTTTTAATATAAATTTTATATATTTTCTATTTAAAAGAGTAAAAAAAAGGAATTTTTTGTAATATTTCACTTTTATTCAGGTTGACCCGAACTCGAATTGACTCGACCCGAGCAGAGGCGGAGGCAGTAGGGTGGCAGGCGGGTGCTCAGCCACCCCCAACTGCCAAGCTTCTCCGGTTGATAGTTTGAATTTCAGGCCATTTTTCATCTAGTTTAGCACCTGCTATAAGGCTCAAATTTGTTTGTTGCAGGCTGCAGCACCACTGTTAAAGAACCGATTATGATTTATAAAGTTTTATGTTGTTCTTCTTTCATTGACGAAAGAAATATATGTTGGTATAAAAACAAAAGCAAAAAATATTACCTTCATATTATTTGAGCCTTATAGCAGGTGATGGTTAAAGAAGAATCCACTGGTTGATGGGGAATACATTGATATCAAGAGGATGTAGAAAAAAGTCAAAAACTATGTATGTGTAAAAGTACCACGTGATTGTACAGAGAAAGGATAGAATTTTGTCAAGTCATACAGTAGTACTTGTTTTTTTCTATATTGTCCATTTTTTACGTTCATTTAGTTTTATTTTAAGTTGTAACTTGTTTTTTCTAATAATTTTAGCTATTTGGTACCAAGCTATTTTAAAATCTTTTATGGAAATTAAGTTGATTTAATTATTTTATAATTGCTTCAAGTTTTATAAAGATAAAGACATACTTGGTTAAAGGTCATAGGTAGGGGTCGCAATCGTGTTGTGTTTGTGTTGATCTGTTTGGGTTTGCGGGTTGGCGGGTTATTTGGCCTCTACCCAAACACGACCCATTTATTAATCGTGTCAAGAAACTCAACCCTAACCCACACCTGCATAACACGTGTAACCCGTTTGCGACCCATTTAACATGTTTAAGAGCAAAGGGTGTAGTGACACAACTTTCCCTCTTCATTTGGGCCCTGTCGTTGCCACCTCAGCGGCACCTCATTTCAACACAACACACAAAAATACCCTTTCACTCATGACATTTTTCTCTCCTCTTCATTTGGGTCCCACACACTCACAATTTTATTTCTTTTCCATTTTCCACACAAATTAAAATTCATTTCATTAAAATAAAATTACAAATACGGAAATAGAAAATACAATACGGAAATAGAAATTCATGGTTGATGTAGTGCCCAGACATGCTCAATGAGACTCCGTTGAAGCCTTGAATGTGTTTGTTTATCTCGAAGTTCTTTTGCTTTCCTCTGACGGATTGCACATCGCTCGACCCATGTCCTTAATATATTTTGCTGTGGACAGATGTAAATTTCACCCGCTTCGGATATCGCATACCTTTGATTTTTCAAAATCATGTTATGCAATATGATGCACGTGTACATGATTCTTCGTAGCTTGTTCACAGTCCAAGCACGCGCCGGTTGAGCAATAATACGCCATCGTCCTTGTAGGACACCAAATGCCCTTTCAACATCTTTCCGGGCACTTTCCTGACGCCGTTTAAACACA
>BQNB010100919.1:0-24594 GCA_026074375.1 Tanacetum coccineum | reverse complement strand
AATAATAATAAATGTTATGTAATAAACCAAAGCCAAAATAAGACTTCTGGATCATGGTCGGCTCGCATACCGATGTGACAGTTGTTTAAAGGGTGGAGGTAATAAAAATAAAACTGTGGGCTGATAAAAGTTTACTGCATCTTGCCGGCTCACAACCAATGTTGCAGCCTTCTAAAAGGTCGAGGAAATTACCGAGGTCGAAATATGTTTGCTGCATCTTGCCAGCTCACAACTGATGTTGCAGCCTTCTAAAGGACTGAGGATTAATAACGTTGCAATAATAATAAGTATAAAGCCAAATTTTGACTCCGGAGTTATCTAAATAAAGTCTCTGTCTCTAGACTTATAGTTGAGTTGTTGCGGATGAAATAAAAAGGATAACCCCTAAATCATGCGAAATTAGAACCTTAATGTGGACCTTATTCTCACCATATCGTCTCTTTAGGAAAGGATTTCAAACTAATTGTTGTCTAAACCGGGCACCTTTATGATAATAAGGACATAATTTATTTATCACAAATAAAAAAAAAATCCTTAGAGGAAATTACGAATAATGGGAGCGAAAAGTTAAGTTTATACTTACACAATTAGCATTTATCAGTAGTGTTAGCATCTAATCTTATATTTAACTGTGATTTCATTTTAAGCTTAATTTGGGGATTGTAAAAATCAAGGATGACGAACTCTCGTTCTTAAAGCGTTTTAAATAATTTTATTTAAATTATATTTTAGTTTTTTATCTATTAATAAATAAGTGGTTAAAACAGGGGCGCTTTCGAAATAAATAATCTTTGAACCTTCTTAATGGACCTTTTCTGTTCTTGTTTGATTCTGAGGGGTCATAGGTTAAAAGGGGATTTAATAATTTATTTCCGGGTGTGTTTTATTTACATTGCATGTGGGACCAACAATGGCTTAGTGTGGGGGAAATCTAATGTATGCTAAAACACACATCGTTTATACCCCGTAAAACACTAGTAATCTGACTAAAAATGCTAAAATATGCTTAAATATATTGCAAATATGTTTGTTTGGTATTGTTTATGTTTTGCAGGTAAAAATGATTGAAAACAATGCAAAAACGGGTATTTACAGGTTCGTTTCGATCAAGAGTACCTATTATTTAAAATCAAGACAAAGTCATGAAGACTCTCTGAGCATACCACTGAAAAGAGCATGAGATTTCAAGTCCGACGGTGCCTTCATCTCTTATTGGGTCGGACCGACTCCATTTATACGGGTCGGACCGACCCATATTTATTACAAGCCTAAGTACTAAATTAATAGAAGTGAAATCAACTCAGCCCAAAAGAAATAAAATGGAGGCCCAGGAATAAGAGTGTATTGACCCAGATTTGGAAGAAAAAGAACGAGGCCCATTTTCCATGCTTGGCCCAAGAAAAAAAGATATATATGATGGGGAGAGCGGCATCTGAGATATATCTTCTCTTATCTATCTTTCTTTCATTCATTTTTTTTGTTTTTATTTTTTCTTTCGTCCTTTATTAATTGATGTAGTTTAAATAGCAGCAGGCGTGGATCATCTTTTGTTTCTTTTCTTTATCCATTTTTATTTTTTTAAGGATAGAAATTAGTTTAGATGTAAATCATTTATTTTAATGTTTGATCTAAAATTTTTGTAGTAATCTTTATTTAAGATAAAGTTTTAATCATTATTAGTTTTTGTTTATGTTTTATTAATTTCAAGCTTTAATTTTTATGTTTTAGTTAATTACTTTTTACCCACTTAATCTTTATTTTTATCTTCTCTAATCAATTTTTTTTATATATATAAAACTTTCTTTTATAAACTTGTTAGTTGGATGTTTTAAGCCATAAAGTTTCAATCTTTTTATAAAAAGTGTCATTCTTTAGTCACTTTATTTTATAAAGTTTGCATTTTTATAGTTTAAATCAAAGATTAGAGGTTATTAGAGTTAAAGGTTGGAACTTTATTGCTTCAAGTGATTATTCAACGGACGAATGTTATGGGTTATTAGCTTGGAGATGGATATATTTGGTATTATTGAAATTTCGTGTATCATCTCGCTCGTTAATCCAAACTTGGTAACCTCTAACCTCTTTTCTTTATCTATTTTATTTCTTTATGTTTATTGCAATATTTAGTTTAGATAAAAATATGATTGTGCTTGTTAATGTTAGCTTAGTTACCATGTTTAGCAAGTAGATTTATTTGTATGCTTGTTAAGTGACCGTAAATAGTGAGTTAAGTGTGGGATAAAAATTAAATTGTTGATTAATAATTTTCGGATTATTTAGATTTTTTATTTCAATATTTTGAAGAGCAAAAGCCGGAGAAATGATCAAACATCAAATCTAGTAATTAATACTTATATAAGATATCGTTTTCAAAATAGGCCAACGTCATGAGAAAATAATATTTTTATGGGTGTTAATTCGTCATCATTTAAAGAATTTGTACCAAAATAAAGGCTTGTTTTCAATATAAATCAACGTTGTGAGAAAACGGTTTTTAAACGGGTATCAATTCTTTATTATCTTTTTATTTCACATTTAATGATCTTTTCACCTCATTTGACAAGCATATTCTTTTTATTTTCATATCTTTGATTTATTTATCTTGCTTTTTATTATTTAGTTATAATTTTGTTTATTAATATTGAATTAGTATAATTAAAAACCAAAAACTTAAAGATAATCAAGCATCGAACGACAAGCATTAACGTAAATCTCTATTCAATTCTCGTTGGGATACGACCTCGAAAGATTTTAATAATTACTTTTTCTAAAAGTGATTCTTATTTCTAACGGGATACTTAATATTATATACATATGGCTAGTACGTATTTATACGATATCAGATGTACTTGAAACAATGAACATCGAATTAGAACATAGTGTGGCTAAATTACGTAAGGAAAATGGGACTTTGAAACAGCATTACAAAGATTTGTATAATTCTATTAAAATTATGAGAACTAAGACTACAAAACAGACAACATCTTTGCTTGCTAATAATGCTGAATTAAAAGCTCAGATTCAGGAAAAGGTTTTTGCAATTGTTGCATTGAAAAATGACCAAAGAAATTTAAAAGGAAATAGTGTAGATACTAAGTTTGATAAAACATCAGCCTTGGGGAAACCGGTTTTACCATCACTAAGAAACCAATCAGTTGTTAAACAACCGAATGCGTTTAAATCTGAAAGGGCTCAAATGTCAAAACAACAGTTTGCTTCCCATGTTGATGTGAATACGAATTTGTCAAAACCAGTCACTCAACATTATTTACCTAAGAAAATAGAATCCGCCTTTGCAAAACCTAGTCACATGGTTGCATCTAGCTCATCTAGGAATAGTTCTAAGAACATGCCAAGATTTAGTTCAAATGACATGGTTCATAATCACTATCTAGATGTAGCTAAGAAAAAGATACAAGAACGAGATAGGAACTCAACAACTAGTGTGACTACTTCTGCTAGATTTCAAAGCACTGCTGATGGTAGCAAACCAAAACCTAGGAGCAACAATCAAACATCTAGGAGTTTGCCTGTATCTAAGAGTACTCGCTTTACGATAACGGTTATGCCCAAAGCAGATCACTCTAAGAGTTCTAGTTCTTTCTCAGATTCCAAACAATTTGTTTGTTCTACATGTCACAAGTGTCTCTTTAATGCAAATCATGATGCTTGTATAACAAAACTCCTAAAGGAAGTAAATTTACATGCTAAGATTCAATCCCAGAAGACTAGAAACAATAACAAACCCATAGATCAAAAGAGTCATACTCAGAAACCTGGTAGGCAGATCTTTAAAGGACATACATTTTCTCCTAATAAGTCTTCCGTTATGTATGAGAAAACATCTCCTAGATCTGATCTTAGGTGGAAACCCACGAGTAGAATTTTCAAATCTGTTGGTCTTAGGTGGATTCCTACATAAAAGTTATTCAACTCTTGCACAAGCAAGGTTGACAGTGAACCCCCACATGGTTCAAATGTAGATATCCCTAATATTCATGCATGCAAACAAACTCTGGATGTAAGTGCAGGTACATCAATCAATGTTTAGAAGGAACAAAGTCTTGATTTAAGTGTAGGTACCTTATGTAATGTCAACAAGGAAAATCTTAGAGTATGGTTGCTGAAAAAGATGATATCTCAGAAACCATTGTCGTGGATTCACAGATGATGATACATTAAGATGACGTTTGAACACATCAGTTCAAGCCTCAAACCTCAATGTTAAATGATGTTTGAACACAACAGTTCAAGCCTCGATCCTAAATGTCAAAGATGACGTTTGAACACATCAGTTCAAGCCTCAAACCTCAATGTCAAATGATGTTTGAACACAACAGTTCAAGCCTCAATCCTAAATGTCAAAGATGACGTTTGATCACAACAGATCAAGCCTCGAACCTCAATGTCAAATGATGTTTCAACAAAACGGTTCAAGCCTCGCACCACAGTGTCAACAGAAGTTCATCAAGTAGTTGAGATAGTAACAATGTTAAAAGAGCTAGATTTGCTATTCGGTCCTTTGTTTGACGAATATTTCAATGGAGAAAATCAAGTTGTTTTAAAGTCTTCCGTTGTCACTACTACTGATGCATCAAATAAACGTCAACAACCTGATTCAACTTCATCCACTTCAACTCTAGCTACAACTGTCACTGCTAATGGAAACTTTGATTTGTAAATATTTTTATTATCTCTTTATTTTTTATTTATAAAAAAATTTTGAAAAAGAAAATACAAAAATATAAAACCAACAAAAAGAAAATAGAAAAATATAAAACCTAGAAAAACAAAATATAAAATTAGAAAATTTTCAAAAATACCAAAATGAATCTTCTCGAAATGTCTCTTCGAATCGATAACATATACGTACCTAAAAATGTTGATTAACATCGACACGGGCGTGTAAATGAAGTTCGAACAAGATTTTCAAATGCTTTCAAAACATGTCATTTCTAAATTTTTCTCTATGACTTATGTACATTTCAGTGCATGAATCAGTCTCGAATGTAATAGGGAAGTGTACGCTTCAGTGCGCTTACTCTAAAATAGAAGAGAAGTCTTCTATCATGTGTTTTTAAAATCGTTGAACATAATTTTTCAAAAAGAACTTTCAATGTCAAAATTGTCTACAATATAATTTGTGGTATTTTTCCATAAAAAGTGGTATTTGTTAAAATTGTGTGTTCAACACTCCCTTCCTCGAATAATTTTCAAAGAATTGTAGTACGTAGAATGTCATTTTATGTGAATCAATTTCTGAGGGGGAGCTTTTTAAAACAAAGCCTTTTAATGTGTTGGATACATCTCATAAATGTCAATTTTATGTATCCAAACACATTTTGTGAAATTAAAATGTGGAAACTTATAATGTCAATTATTAATATACATTGTTCACTAAGGCATCTCACTCCGTCTTCAACATTTTGTGGTGTCATATCAATTTTTCATTCCAATGTCAAGTTTTAATAAATATTGGTATCCCACATATACTGTTGAAGGGGAGCTATCGGAATCTGAATTCATGCAATATCGTGGTATAATTTTTCTCCCCATGGAATTTTTCATGTCAAATTTTAATCAATTGGTATTTCAAATACTAAGTGTTTTATTATTTAAAATAAGGGGAGAAAATGTGATTAAAATATGTTATAGACGAATGTGATCTTTAAGACTCTAAGTGCAACTCTTTCCTTCATGTGCTAAACAATTTCGAATCTCGGAGCACATGTGTAGGGGGAGTATTTGAAAATAACAATGTCAGAAAATGGTTTTATGGTTCGATCTCTATACCCAACAACCTATTAATTTCACGACGATTCTGAAGTCATAAGGTGGTTAGGTTAGGTATAAGTCCTACGATCCAACCAGAACCGGAGGGATCTACCCAAGGACACTCCATAGTTAGAAATAGCAGTCCTTAGGTATGATTGGAGATGAATGTGTATAAGGGAAGAATGCCGACTAAGATTGAGCTAACACTGGAACAATCACAACAAGGTGTTAGTAATGACGTCTTGGTAAGCATTGAAGGGGTTGAAGAATGAAAAAGAAATGTATGGATAAAGGGTGAAAAGAAAGAAGCCCTCCTTACACCTTAGGCAGAACCAGGTCAATACATAATCTATCAAAATTACACAGATGATTGTTGATATTGAAGAAAGTCGTCATGGACCCAGTGATGCAATGCACAACCCTTCCCAGCCATTCAGGTTTCTCTCAAAAGAAACTTGTCTCATTTGTCACGGAGATACACACGTTATCTATTGACATCTCACTCCGAGATTGTTGATATTGAATAGGTGGCAGTCTGCTCCAGCCTCCGATTACTAAAAACAAAAGTGCACATATCGAGTCTAGAGCCAAGAAGAGATTAAATTATAAATCTCATTAAGACACAATGTCAAAATACTCTTGTTGAACACCTTAAAGTTCACAAGTTGTAACAAAGAGTCCTACGCATTATCCTTGAGATCTTGCCAGGACATCCGAGTGATACTTAAGTATTCACAGTGAAGATGTTAGACTTATAATCATATATGTCAAACGAGAATGTAACAAGTATAAGCATGTTGGTCAAGAGCACAAGTTGATCAAGGAAGTCAAATCAAGATGATTCAAGTCAAGGAGGTGATGCAAGATAAAGGCTCAAGAACAAGATTACAAAGCATGAATGAATAAAGTCATTACAAACAAGACAAGACCAAAACAAGGCAATGCATAAATGTCAAAAGTCATATCTTCAAAGTCAGGGGAGACAATAATAAATCAAAGCAAACTCCTATAAGAATGTCATCAGTGGTGTGGAGGAGTTTAAAGGAAGAGACCTCAACATTAGGGGAGATTGTTAGCCTTAATTATATTAAGTCAAACAAGAATGTTATCGGTCTAAGAAAGTCAAACTAGGTCTTGTATTGTAATAGGCTAGTCGGGTTCAACGGGGTTGGATTGTAATCTAATATTGTCCATGTTTTAGGCTTAAAGCCCAAGATATGCCAAGCCTGACCCAAGTAGAAAGCCCATATGCCTACTAGTTGGCATTGGGTATAAATAGAACCCTCTCCACATAAGGAGAGGGTGTTGGTTACCATTTCATTCACTTGTGTATGTGTGTAATCTTCTACTCTCTACTTTCTCTCTCTAATAAATCTTTCATTTTTTCTTTTCTCTTTTCTATTTTGCTTATTGATATGGCTTATCTTGTGTTTGGATAGCTTATTATCTTGGGATAACATGAACATATCATATATACTGTGGACATGTTTCGAGATTCTCTATAATTACCAGTGGAAACTCCTGAGAATCTATTTGTCGCACCAGCTAACATCCACACTATTGAAGCATTCATGAATAGAGTTGGTTATCAAGGTGTTATCTATAAAGTGAGTGCTTTCTTTACTAAGAATTTGGCTCAACCATGGCAGAACATGTTCAAAGTATTCAACCGCAGTTTAACAACAAGAACATCTGGCCATGATCAAACCAAGATCAACATTCTTCAGTTGTTTCATGTTGTAATCAACCAAATAAATGTTGATTATGCTGCTCTTCTTTAGTTGGACTTTATGAATAACGTAAGGAAGTTATCCAGTATCCTTGATTCATCAAGTTGATTATTGCGGATCAGATGAAGAAATTCCCCAACATTCCTAAGAGGATTGAAAAGGATTATCATTCTATCAGGGATGATGTTCCATTGTGTGAGTCCCAAACTGGAGATTTCCTTGGCTTGTACAAGGTTTAGTTATGCTAGATAAATCTAACACAACTATGGTAGAAACTGTGTTTGAGTGTTATTAAAGACTATGCAGAATCTAAACTTTAATAGTGACAAGAATATTAATGAAACAATAGAACAGTGAATAATACATTTAACAAAACAAGCTCCAATATTATTGATAATAATATGAATACTCTTACAGTATTAGGGTTACAAGAACCTTGAGGCTGTGAACTTAAGTGAGAAAAACTTATATGAAAAGACTTGTAAACCCTTGTGCCTAACTCTATGCCCAAGACCTCCTTTTTATACACTAAGGAGTCCTGGAAGGCTTACAACAACTTGCATAATACTCTAATCAGTTTTAGATCTAGATCTAGCTTTACATGTATTTATATCTAAACACTGACATATTCCTATACAGATAATGCATGCTGATAACCCATGCTGATGACCCATGCTGTGCACCAAGCAATACTAACTCATACCACGTGTGCAGCACTAAGCAGTACTAACTACACTAGTAGTACTAAGTCTTCATCTAGAAATCTTGAGTCTTCTAGCAGTACTAAGTTACTTTGACAGTACTAAGTTTCCTCCAGAAGTACTAAGTTAATACTGGCAGTACTAACTTACACTGGCGGTACTAACTTTTGGTCTTGGCAGTACTAAGTGTGTAGACATTTAAATCCCAACAATCATCCCCTAAACTTGTGATTTACCTTCAAATCTCAAGTTTCTTTTGAATAAGGTCTTCTAGTCTTCTTCTACTGAGGATTCTTTCAAACATACTTTACTGCTGAATTTATGACTTAATACACCTGAGGAGCATATAACCTATTTTACTTTGATAGTCAACTTCTAATCTTTGGCTTAACATTCTTGTGATAGAGGGTATTTCTTTTCAACCATCATATGAATTAATAAACCAGTATTCATTAAAAGTACATGGACTCCATAGAAATTATATAGCTTCCAGCTTGTCATATTCTAGTCTTGTTGATTTCTTCATATTTCATCTTCTTCATTGGGTTCCATCATTATCTTCAGATCTCCCCAAAGCAATAAGTCAAACCCTTCTGGCCTTGTTGTCTGAAACCTTTCCTTAACCTATCAAACTCATAAAGCATTACACTGAATACACTGTAATGTTTAACACTTCCATCTGCTCTTTTGATTTGATAATAGAATTTGTCAGCTGCTAGAATCTGTGTTTGCCAATCAACTATTGGATAATTTATTGATAATGATTCAACATTTAGACCTTCTTCTTCTAAAGTAATGGTCGAGTAACCTTGAAGTTCTTCTTTCTCAGCATCTTCATCCAACTTATATTTCTTAGCAGTTTCTTCACTAGGAGATGCTCTTCCTATTTTTTTGGCAAGTGATTTCTTTCTTCTTCCTCTTGCTTTCTTAGAACTTTCTATGGCAACTTTTTCTGTTTCAGTCTTCAGACTTTCTACAGGTTCTTCTAGGACTTCTTGATCTTGTCTCTTTATTCTCTGAATACTTTGAGCTTCTGTCTCATAATCCATAGGTTTAAAGGAATGAATGTAATCCCATACCTTTTCAAATATAGGCCTAATGTCATCATAAATCATTCCCTTGAAGTCTTTCATCTTGTATCTACCTTGATTCTTCAAGTAGACCATTATATTTTTCCTTACTTTAGCTATAGATCTTGGTCTATTCTGAAGAGCTTGATACCTTATTACCGAGGGATCATTCCAATCAATGGCAGGAGCTTATGTAGCTTCAGCTTGAACTTCTTCCCTTTCATCTAATTGCCTTTGAAGTTCTAAAGCTGCTTCAAAATTAATCCTTTCTTTTTCTTGTTCTGCCATGGCTCTTGTTTGGTCTTCCTCAAGTATCTTCTTGGCTAGTTCTTCATCAATGCTCATCTGAATTTGAACCGTCTTCTCGATTTTCTTTGGAGGTTCAGGTTCTGTTATTAGTGCTTTTCCTTTATCTTTTTCCTTTTCACTAGCAGTACTACCTATTTCATTGGCAGTACTAACTTGTCTTCTGGCAGTACTAACTCTTCTTCTTCTTTTGATGTAGGTTTGATAATTGATAGGAGTAGTAACTTCTTTCTCACCCTTCTCTCCACTACCTTGATCTTCCACAAGCTCAGTGGGTTCATCTTCTTGTAACACAAGCTCAGTATCATCACTAGCTTTATCTTAAACCCAAGTCATTCCATCATCTTGCACTAAGGAGATGTTTAGATCTTCATCAATCTTAGGGACCTTCCTCCCTTGTTTGGAAGGATCCTTTGCTACTTCTTCATCTTCTAAGAGTACAATCCTAGCTCTTCTCCTTGATTTGCCAGTCTTGACAGTCTGCTCTAATCTCTTTACCCTTTTGATCAACTTTGTGAGAGCAGCATTGTATGTCTCCTTGGTGTGCTTTAGTTCATATTCCAAACCTATAACTTTGATAGATAAGGTGGTACATAATACCATCAATTCATGTAGTTGCAATCTTCCCTCATCACTTCCATGTGGGTGAACACTATGGAGAGGTGAATCATAGGGCATTGGAGAAGGATCCTCTGTTTCATGAGTGGGGAGTTGTAGGAAAGGTGATTGTTGATGTGTTTCAGGAGATAGGGATGGTGTAGATGTTATTCTTGAATGAGATGTTTGTTGTGTAGTGGACTGTGTTTGGCCCTGAACAATCATAGTTTGAAATAAGGGTGTGTCTACTCCAGAATAACCCTTTGTTAATCTTTTCATGTTGCTAAAGACTTTCTGTTTGAGGATAGGTGTAGGATAGGTTCTTGTGTGGGGTTAAAGGAGTCTCTTTTGCTTGTTCAAACATATTTAGATAAATCTAGGATACCTTAAAAAATTATATGGGTTATCCAAATTCTTTACCATGGCATCAAAAATGAATTTTGAAAAGTTAAAAGTTCTGTTTATTGCCAGGCATATGATAGCAGTAGCTATATTGCTACTAAACTGCTCTAAAGCAGTTTTCTTTAGGCTTAAATAGTGTAAGATAGTATGAATTAAGAACCTCTAATGAGGAGAGAAGTTACCCTTTTGAAAAGTGAGTTTGTCAGAGTCAGCTTCATATCCCATTAGAGCTAGTTGCTCAAATATCTATGAATTAGGTAAAGAAGGAATACCATCATTGTCCTCCAACTTCAGATGTCTTCTTAGAGATGCTTCAGTGATGGTCTTGACTTGTCCATCTATCCTAGCAGTTAGTTCAACTTGTCCATGAGCATTTGTGCTAGCAGTAGCTGTTCTCTAAAATTGATGAACAAATGAAGCATATATTATTAGATTCTTTATGAGAGCATACTGAATATGACTTCAACTTAGAAAATCAATGATTTGATGAAAATCCTCATTTCCTTCTGTCTTTTCTATGTAAGCTGCCATGTTATGCTTGTTGCTAAATTCCAAGCTCGCCATTGAATGAATAGAAAGTGAATTAAAGTGTTGGGATATGGTTGTGGGAGAGAGTATGAGTGTTTAGTAGAGTGAATTGAGATATGAGAAAGTTTATAAGATTGTTTGTTAGATCGACTGAAAAAGATTTGTACTTATCTTGAAGAAATCATTTATTTATATAGAAAGATCATGAATTCTCCAATTGGTCAAACCCTATAGGCTATATTGTTGGCGGAAAATTTACAACGGCTATATTTAGTCAAAGAAATTATGTTATGACTCAACAATACTAACGGTAACCTGGCAGTACTAATTTAAGCCTAGCAGTACTAACTTTTCCACTAACTTAATATTGACAGTATTAAGTTTATGCCAAGTAATATTAGCTCCAATCATGTTCCAACTTAGATTGTCACAATCTCTCTTTTTGTTTTGTTTTTTTATACTCACAGTATCTCTCAACTCTTTTTGCTCAATTATACACTCTGTCTGTTTTTCATCACACATCTCTCTTTCTGTTTCAGCTCACCAAATCTCTATATTCTTTTTGCTCACTTTATTCATACAGGTTTGTACAACTTCCATCAATTTCATTAGTTTCATGTTGTCCTACCCACTTCCAAGTGTGTGACCTCTTGAGAGAGATGGGTCATTAGACTTTTAGATATAGCTTCAAACCAAGTTTGAGCATCTACATCCCTAATGTGGTAAAGTGGCACCTGGGACCACTACCTGAACCAATTCCCTAAGCAGTAGTGGCAACCCTTTTCATTCTGTCACCCAACTCCTTATGGACAGCCTCATCACCAACTTTTACAGGGAGACCACTAGACTAAGGTATCTTAGTGTCCCGACCTCTTTTGATAGCACATATCTTGCCATCCATGCTTGACTTCATATTGACACAATTTTTCCTCCCCTCAAACCATACGGCAGGGGTAAAGCTTTTTAACATTTGATCTCAATATGATTAGCCTGCAAGTGTTAGTCTAAAACCAATAAAACACAAACCAAGGTATATTTTCTTCTTGCTAATACTAATTAAAACTAGCAGTACTAGTTATAGTTAGCAGTACTAGTTGATACAACTAACAATACTAATTATAACTAGCAGTTTTAAGTATGACTAGCAGTTTTAACTAACAGTTTTAAATATAACTAGCAGTACTAGTTATATTAGCAGTACTAATTGATACAACTAATAGTACTAATCCTTTACACACTTTACAAAGAAACAGAGAGATTAAAGGTTTAAAGATTTAACATTCCAATACTTGCAACCAAGTACTTAAACCTTCCAGCATCTAAGGCTTTATGAGTAGATTTGCAAAATTGTTATGTGTGTAAACCTTAATCACCTAAATTAACTTTTTATCATTGCAGTCTGTTATAAAATGATATCTAATCTCAATGTGTTTTGTTTTAGAGTGTGCAACAGGATTCTTAATAATGGATATAGTACTGTTATTATCAATATGAATCATGGTGTGCATAAAATTATACCCATAATCCATCATTTGATTCTGAATCCATAGTACTTATCCACATCAACTAGTAGCAGCCACATATTCAGCTTTAGTAGTAGAGGTGGCAACTATAGTTTGTTTCTTGCACTACTATAATATCAATCTACACCCTAGGAACTGACAACCTCCTGTTGTAGACTTCCTATCTAAGCTTGCTTTAGCATAGTCTTTGTCAGAGAATGACACCAATTCAAATGGAGAATCTTTAGGATACTAGAGGCCCAGTTTAGGTTGACCTTTTAGGTACCTAAAGATCCTTTTCACAGCATGTAGATGTGACACCTTGGGTGTGACCTGGAATCTTGTACATGCACATACTGCAAACATAATGTCTGGTCTAAATGATGTAAGATACATCAATGAGCCAATCATTAATCTGTAAAGATGAACATCAACATCATCACCATTTGAGTCTTTAAGCAAAGCCTTTTTTGTATCCATGGGGGTGCTAGCTATCCTAACATCCTTATAATCAAACTTCTTTAGAATTTCAGCAACATATTTATCTTGACTAATAAATATGCCATCATTTTTCTGCTTTACTTGTAATCCTAAGAAGAATGTAAGTTCTCCCATAGAACTCATCTGAAACTTCTCATGTATCAGATTTTCAAATTTAGTACATAGCTCCTTCTTTGTTGAACCAAGGATGATATCATCCACATATACTTGGACTAACAAGATATCATCTTTGTGCCTTTTGATGAACATGGTCTTGTCAATTTGCCCTCTCTAAAACCTATTGTTCAACAGGTATGTTGACAAGGTTTCATACCAGGCTCTAGGTGCTTGATGCAGTCCATATAGTGCTTTCTCAACCTTATACACTCTGTCTGGGAAGTCTGGATCATCAAATCCTGGTGGTTGACATACATACACCTCTTCTTCAATCTTCCCATAGAGAAAAGAACTCTTTACATTCATCTGGTACACCACAAAGTCTTTAAAAGAAGCATAAGCTAAGAATAGCCTAATTGCTTCAATTCTTACAACAGGGGCAAAGACTTCATCATAATTAATCCCTTCTTCTTATGTATACCCTTGAGTAACCAATCTTGGTTTGTTTTTAATCACGATACCTCTTTCATCCTTTTTGTTCCTGAAGACCCATTTAGTGCCAATGGCTCTTATTCTATTTGGTAGTTCTACCAAAATCCAAACTTCTTGCAACTTGAATTGTAGAAGCTCTTCCTGCATAACTTCTATCCAGCTTGGATCTTCTAATGCTTGAGCTACCTTCTTGGGTTCTTGTGATAAAAAACAAGTGAACAAGCAAAATTGAATATTTTTATGGTTTTTTCTTTGTTTAAGAGTTATGCCAACAAACCCATGTTCCTCCATACTCTTTGACATTCTTCTTGTTGTTGTGGTGGCTTTTAGATCTCCAATAACTTGATCAAGGGGATGATCTTTATGAATTCTTATAGTTGGAATAGAACTGACTTGGATTGAAGAATCCAAATTGCTTATGTCAGGTTCTGCACCAACATCTTCATCATGTGAGTAGTCAAATATACTGTTGTTTTCAAGTGAAGGCATACTTGGATCATCTAAAAGTTCAATGCTTGAAATTCTATCAGCAATATTAACTTTATTTGTGCTAGCAGTATTAACATTGTTAGTACTGCTAACAATATTTTCATTATTAGTATTGCTAACATTATTTCCCCTTTCTTGATCTTCACTTTCACTTTCTGTTCTTGGAGGTGGGAATCCAATGTCTTGAGAACTCTTTGGATCTTGGAAGAGTGGTGGATCAACTTTCCATAATGGCAACAAGATGTACCTTTGAACAGATTCTGTCTCCATTCTAGTTTTTGTACCTGCAAAACCATTAGACTGTGTTCCTACAACATTTGGATTACAATTCATTATTCTTGTTAGTGCATCAATATCAAATAGCCAATCTGGTCCACTACTTACAACATTTGGTGTACTTTCTCTAAATTTAATATGCAGTTCTCTTCCACTATCCTTGTTCTACTATTGAATACTCTAAAGGCTTTCTTATTTAAAGAGTATCCAATAAAGAAACCTTCATCTGCCTTACCATCAAATTTTCCTAGATGATCGATGGTATTAAGAATGGTAACAGGACACCCAAATGGTCTCATAAAACTTAGGATTGGTGGTCTACCATTAAAAAGTTCATATGAGGTCTTGTTATGAGGCTTAACTACTAACACTCTATTTTGCACATAGCAAGCAGTATTAACTGCTTCTGCCCAAAAAGTTGTTGGCAACTTAGAGTTAACAAGCATAGTCCTAGCAGCTTTAATTGGTGTTCTATTTCTCCTCTTACCAACTCCATTTTGTTGAGGAGTTCTAGCTACACTAAATTGTCTCAAAATACCCTTCTTTTCAAAAAATGATCCATTTCTGTGTTTTTGAACTTAGTCCCATTATCACATCTAATCACCTTAACTATATGATCTACTAGATTTTCTATTCAAGTTATAAAGGACTTAAGAATGCCACTTCGTAAGAAAATCATTGGGTGCATCCACTATCAATTACTCCTTTGTCCTGTAAATCCATTTGTGGATTACTCTACACATTTAGTAAGAAAATCAATTTCTTTTGGGGACCCAAGCCATCACTGACTTGGATCTGTCTTGTGCATCAACATAATCAAACTTTTTCAGGGTGATTGACGCACTATTTTGTTTAGAAACATGGTCTAAAAATTTAGTTTTTGGTTTCCAAACCTAACAAGCTGAGGCCTTAACAGCATTGTTTCCATTAACAGCATTAACTACTGCTTTTGGTCTAGCAGTATTAACATTTTTAGTACTGGCAGTACTAAAATTTTTAGTACTGGCAGTATTAACCCTTTGACTATTGTTGCTGTTTTTAAATGTTGTTTCCTTATGAATGGGCCTCTTAACAGTTAAATGTGTTGTTTTAAAAATATGTGTCATTGGTCTAGAAGTATTAACTATTGGTTTTGAGTGAGCAGTATTAACTTGTCTAGCAGTATTAGGTGATACAGAGCTAGATTTCATTAGTACTGCTCTTGGAACCATGTTCCTTATATCGTTGGGGTGAGACTTTTTAGCATTTTGATGATTCACCCTATGAGCATTGCTCCAGATAGGTTTTACAATTCTTTGATGTTGATGATAATTTCAATTAGCTTGCAAATGATAAAAACTTCCACACACATAACATGCCTTATTAAACATCTCAAAATTATTTCCAAGTTTTTGAGACATTGTGTTGTTCTAGTTTCTTTGATTTCCTCTAGGAAGGTGTGTGTTTTGACTAGGTTTATCAGCCTTCTTAACAATTTCCCTAGTAGTTTTCTCCTTAGGTCTGACAAACTTTATAAACCTAGGCTTAACTGTTTTCTTCTCAGTTTAAGGCATATCTTTTTCCTGACTATCTGACACCATCTCATCAAACTTTCTAGTTTTAACTACTAGCTCATTAGCAAATTCTTCTAAGCTAATAAAAGATAAGTTAGGTTTTGGAGGCTTGAAATTTCCTATTATGGGAGGTGGAACTGTATTATAGCCTTAACCTTTCTTGCAGTTGTTTACTATTTGACTTTCTAAAATCTGGTTTAGGCTCTTAGATGCATTTTCAAGTTTGTCTACATTTAATTTAATGCCATCTTTTTTTTCTTGAACCTTTTCAAGCTTCTTCCTAAGTTCCCTTATAGTTAATTCCCATACTTGAACATCCCATTTTAAACCATTAATTCAGATTTCCTAAAATCTTTTGACAGTTGATAATATTGAGTTTTAAGAAGATTAAGACATTCTAAACAAGCTTTTGAACAGTAGAATCATTTGATACCTCTGAGTCAGATCCTGAAGATGAGTGAGCCATGAGTGCAAAGTTTGGTCCTTCCTCTGCCTGATCACTCTAATCATACCCACTAAGACCATCGCATGACACCAAATCTATGGAAGAAGGTGTTTCCATAGGCATACTCCTTCTTGAGCTTTCTCTGTTCTTGTAGTCTTGATTCCTTGGAGCTCAGCACTCTCTGACAAAGTGTCCCATTTTGTGGCAGTTATAGCACTCCACTTTGGACTTATCAAATCTAATGCTCTCATTGGTATTTACTGTAAGCTTCCTTCTAGTATTCTTCAAAAATCTTCTAGCCCTCATAGTCAGCATGGCCATTTGCCATCTCAAATCCATCTCTTCAATGTCATCTAGATGAATTTATTGCAAGTCTTCATGTACAAGTTGAGGACTATTTGATTGACCAGCAAAGAATAAACAGATAACAGCATCACTCAAGTTATCAATTCTTGCAGCATTAACTTGAGTGCTAGCAGTTGAAACTCCATAAGCAGTATTAACATTATTATTAGTACTGCTAGTGTTGTTACTACTACTAGTGTTGTTATTTGAAGAGGACACAAAAGCAATGTTTTGTGTGGTTGTAGTTGAGCTAGACATCCCTTTGACTTCTGGTTCATACACCTTGAGGTTTTTGTAGAGATCATCCATGCTCATTGTCTCTAGCTCAGGTTTATTCCTCTACACAATAGCATGTGTATTCCATTCTGGTGCTAAGCTTCTTAGCAACTTCAGGTTCAGATCTTCTTGTGAAAGCTTTTCTCCTAAAAGCTCCAAATGACTTACAAGCTTTTGAAGCCTATCAAAAGTTTGATCAAGCATTTCAGAGCTTGAAACAGTGAAGTTTTCATATTTCTGCTTTAGGAGATTTCTTTGAGTCTTCTTGGTTGTAGCATTTCTACCAAATCTCTTTTCAATAGCTTCCAGCAGCAACTTAGCATCCTTTATAGAGTTAAACTTTAACTCATGTTCATTAGGAATGCCCATCATTAAAGTACTCCTAGCTTTCACTTCTAATCTTCTCTGAGCCTTATCTTCAGCAGATGTAATAGGCAATGAAGAGTAGTCTATCATATGGATGTATTGCTCAATCCTCATTCTCCATAACTCAAACTCTCCAGGTTTAATCGTGGGACCTTTGGATGCAGCTACCATGTGTGCAGACTCTAAATCCAAGTCTTCTATTAAGGAGTTCTTCTGTATTCAAACTGATTCTTGTATATCCCAGCTTCTCAATAAGCTTTGATACCACTTATGAGTCCCAAACTGGAGATTTCATTGCCTTTTACAAGGCTTAGTTATTCTAGATAAATCTAACACAACTATGGTAGAAACTATGTTTGAGTGTTATTAAAGACTATGCGGAATCTAATCTTTAATAGTGACAAGAATATTAATGAAATAGTAGAACAGTGAATAATAAGTTTAACAAAACAAGCTCCAATATTATTGATAATAATACGAATACTCTTATAGTATTAGGGTTACAAGAACCTTAAAGCTATGAACTTAAGTGAGAAAAACTTATATGAAAAGACTTGTAAAACCTTGTGTCTAACTCTATGCCCCAGGACCTCCTTTTATACACTAAGGAGTCCTAGAAGGCTTACAACAACTTGCATAATACTCTAATCAGTTTTAGATCTAGATCTACCTTTACATGTATTTAAATCTAAACACTGACATATTCCTATACAGATAATGCATGCTGATAACCCATGCTGATGACCCATGTTGTGCACCAAGCAGTACTAACTCATACCACGTGTGCAACACTAATAGTACTAACTACACTGGCAGTACTAAGTCTTCATCTAGAAATCTTGAGTCTTATAGCAGTACTAAGTTACTATGGCAGTACTAAGTTTCCTCCAGCAGTACTAAGTTAACACTGGTAGTACTAACTTACACTAGCAGTACTAACTTTTGGTCTTGGTAGTACTAAGTGTGTAGACATTTAAATCCTAACACATTGGTTAGTGTATATACAACGGGGAATGTCTTAGTTCGAGGAATGTTGATTCCAGATGCTTTCTTAACATCAGAGATTCGGGAGACTGATGACTTTAAGGAGTATGAGACGGTGTTCATGAAGGTAGTCGTTCCAATGAATCAACTACAACTGATTGTTTCTACCTAAGGAACGAATTGGAATACACCTAGATCCCATAGGTCGCCTACCATTTTTGCTAATCCTACAGAGATGAAGAAGAGGAAGCAGACTGCTAAAAAATAAAGTTTGCCAAGCAAGTCACTAAAAATAATGATAAAGCAAAGCAAATAGTTAAGAAAGATGATGATGATTCTAAGGATATGATAGAGCCCGAGAGTCATAAGGAAAATCCTAAATTTGTTGATGATGGTGATGATAAGGAAGAAGAGAAACAAAATGATGATATGGGTAGCTTGGAGAGTAGGAATGAGGAGACGCAGACAACACTTCCCACACCACCTAGTTCCCCTAGGAAAATCTTATCTTCGCATAAGAAAATTGATCCGAAATTGACGGATATTGTTTCAATCCCAACTACCACTACATCAAAACACTCACATGTCAAGAAATGAATTTCTAGCAAATACTCTCATCTTCCAGGTTCGCTTTGCATGATGTGTGGGTGTCAAGGTTATATGATTCAAGATATGGAGAGAAAGTGTGTCACAACTGCCAAATTCTAGGAAACCCATAATAAGATTGATGAAATTCTACATGAGGTTGTTTCACAAATTGCTGAGAATGCTACAAATGATTTAATTGAATATAACTTGAAACCATGTATTGCTAACACAATCATTGAAGATCGTGATGCCTTCTAACTAGAAGTACCTGCTCTTATTTCTTAGGAATTTAATGCACACGCTCCAGCAATCATAGAAGAACTTTTCAAAAGTTATGTACAATCTAATGTTGTTCATGTTTATCCAACCACAATCACATCCACCAAAACAGATTCATCAGCTTCTCTTCAATATCAACTGTATTTGAAGTTAAAATGAAATATTCAAGATCGAGCTAATGATATTGTATTGTGGGAGGCATTGAGACGTAAGTTTGAAAAGTATTCTCCTTCTATAACTTCTTGCATGAAAGATGATTTTCACTCATAACATGATGAACATCAAGAACATAATGCTCCTCTTGAGAGGGAGAAAATAGTGAAAAGAAGTAAGAAGTAAAAAAGATCAAAGTCTGCAAGAGGTTCTTCGTCAAAACATTCAAGTAAAGACTCCACAAAATATGTACCCAAACAAGAAAGTCAACAAGAAAAATGGGATTTATGGGAAGAAGACAATGTTATTGATGCAGATGAGGTGATTCCTGAAGATGAAACACCTGAGATAATTGTAGAATTTCATAATATTGACAAACATGTTCCAACTATCTTTGATCATGCAAGAATTGTAACATTCCATATTTAAGGTCACTATTTACTCCGAGCTTTATTTCTAATTTCATTTTTAAGCGAGTTATTAATTTTACGTTTACCCGATTTAGTAAGATTTTCTCGTTCTTAGCTTTGTATGAGCCGTATTTAGAAATCTATTATGTCTTAGCATCTTAAGTGATTTATTATTCTCATAATCTCCCCTGATGATTATAATTTTCCTCATTTTCATTTTCCGTTGTGTTTCACGTTTACGTAAATTCTTGCTAAAACTTGTGTTTTTACCTTAAAACTTTACCTTTTCTTAATTAACCTTACACACACTTTTAATTAAATTATACACAACTAAAAATAAAAAAAATATATATATTTTCACAAAACCAAGGCCATATGGCCGATTACCCTATCCCACACACAAACACTTCCCAACTTTTCTCTTTTCTATAAACATACTCTTTACTCTTTCTTTTTCTAATATATGCAAACCTCTTCATTTTACAAAACTTCAAAAAAACCTCTCCTCCCTCCCTTCTCTTACTGCTGCCATACACCATAGCACCACCATCACCACTCTCACAAAATTTTCCTACTCCTTTTATTCATTATAACACTATCCTAAAGCCTCTTGCAAAGTTTGGTAAAGATTCATGAAGATTTGAAGAAGTTAGGGCTTGTTTCTTGATGTTTTCTTGAAGGGTTTTGATTGGGGTTTTGTTGGAAGAGTACTATCATTATTAGAGAAGGGTTAGAAGCTTTTTAATCTTGAGTTTTGGGTGTTCTTTGGTTTGAATCAGCCCACACAAGAGAAGAGTGTTTGGTGTTTGATTCTCTAGCCTTAATCTTTCTTTTGTAAGCCCTATCTTTCTTTTATTAGCCCTACCTTTTTATTTCTTGTTTTCTTTGATTTTCATCCATGAAAATGGATGTTCAAGTTCTGAATATATATGTGTGGTTATGTTCTTGAGGGTGTTTTCAATTAGTTATGGCATTGTGTTAGGTCTTAGATGAAATAAAATGATGTTTACAAAGGTTTTAAGTTGAAATAATAGGACTGTTTTAAAAATAGTAGCAAAACGTGTGTTCATCTAAAAATATTTGGCCTGTAGCATATGATTAAATTACATGACTGACAATATACATGTCTTAGCATCATAGGATAGTTGGATGCTCAACCAACTCCTTGGGATGAGTGAGTTATGGTCAAAACAAGAAAATAGGTCAAATCTAGACACATATGATTAGAATACGAGTTAAACTCCAAATTTTTGCCATAAAATAATAGGTTTTAAAGATTGGGTCAGTGGTAGACATCTTAAGGAAGCCATATCCTTTTACCTCACCTTCATTGCTATCATGGTTTGGGATTTATGGCCATTATAGTAAAGGGTAAATTTTTTTGAAACTTTCTATTTTGGATAACCATGGGTAAAATGGTCTTTTCACATAGTTACAAAACTTTGTAAATTATGGGACTTACATGTTTGGAAACTAGACACAAATATCTTTCCAGGTGTGAAAGCCTCACATATAGAACATTTGTTAGCTAGGAGATATGAGTCCATGAAGTCAAGTTAAAATCAGAAACCGAGTTTTTACGTCTAGTCTAAAAATTTAAAAACGTATAGTACACCGTGATAAAATAAAAGTTAGAAGCAAAAACTTAGTAGATGTTCATTTGCTTATACGACCAGGTCACAAGTAAATTTAGGATTAAAAATGAATTGGGGAAGTTCTAGTGAAATGCCATGCTTATCTCGGAAACACACCTCATGATCACATGCTTAATTTTTACATATTGTTACTTTCTACGTACTAAATCGCGTCATGTATTTTAGGAGGTGCTTAGGAGTACTTCCCGCTCGTTCAAGACTCGTAATACGTCTGATTATATTGTTCTTGCGGTGAGTTCATAGCCTCGCCTTTCAACTTTTAAACTGTATTTATAAATTCAAACGCACCCCTTCGGACCCCAAACAGCCCTTGCGGCTGATAAACCCATAACCAAACGCCCTTGTGGGCTGTTTTTAATACCAAACACCCCCTTGGGTGGCTGTTACTGCCAAACGCGCCCTTGTGAGTGGCTGTTAAGCCAAACGCACCCTTGGCTGTTTTTAATACAAACCAAACGCACCCCGTCGCTTATTTTATAACCAAACGCAGCCTTGCTGCTGTCATAAAACCCGACGCACCCTTGGTGGTACAAAAACCCAACCCCGACTCCATCCCCTCCCTCCCTATACTCGGCTGTCCCAAAGCCAAACCAAACACCCCTTTTTTTCTTGCAAACCCAACCCGAAGCCCTCTTCGGTGGCTGTCACCCCGAACCATACGCACCCCTGTGGGGCTGAGAACTAAACCAAACGCGTCCCTCGTGTGGTTTAAAACCACACGCACCCTTGATGGTTATAAACAACACCAAATGCACCCGTTTGGCTGTTTTAAAACAGCAAACCACACGCACCCATTTGTTGTTTTACAACCCAAAACGCACCCTTGTGGATGGGTTTTTATTAACCCAACGCACCCCATGGTGGTGTTGTTTATCCACCGAAACAAACCACCCTCGTGGTGGTGGCTGTGACGCGGTGGTGATGGGTGACGTGGGATGGTGATGACGATGATGAAACGATGATGATGATGATGATGGTGTAGGTGTGGAGGTGGTGTCACGGTGGGGAGTGGGGAGGCAGTCGGAAGGGTGAGCGGCGCGTGGAGGCGCGTGACCAAGTAGGTTGGATAGATCGGTTAACAAGGAACTCTTTTGGTGTTGGCCGGAAACTTCGCCGGAAAAGTTTTCCGGCGGCGGCTAATGGTGGCCGGCGGCGGGGCAGTGGTGGCCGGATATTTGGAGAGGGAGAGATATATAAGTGTGTGTGTGTATATTTGAGAGATGAAATGAAATAAATTAATATAAGTTTTATATTTATATAAAACTTTTAAACTAAATGTAATATGTTAAATAGTTGGGGGTTTGTTTTGTAAATATTTTACAGGGACCAAAAGTGAAAGTTTTGGGAAACTTTTATAATATATTGGTTCGGGACTCATTTGAGCGGCTTAACGAATGATTCAACGCACGAAACTTGCGCCATTGTTTTTCAAATCATTTTTCCGATAAAAATGAGTATTCGCTTGATAATATTTCATAAATATTTTATAACATTTAATAAAATATCTGTTATTCATTTTGCGAACCGGTTTTGCCTCGTCCGAAATAAAAATGGATTTAAGCTCGAGCATTCGCGTTATCAACAACGCTTTTAATTAAAATGATGACTAATTTATTTAATATTTTTATTAAATAAATACTGATAACTAAAAACAAATTTAATTATTTTTGTGGGTCCGCGTTGTATGTTGTTCGTTAAATGTTTGCGGTGCTGTTTTAGCCCTTTTCGGCTCGTTTCCAGGTTTCGGGTAAAACTGAAAAGTTGTCTGAAATATCATTTCACATCAAATTGCTTTAGAGTCCGAGTCGTGAATACGTGATTTAGATGATCGTTCTTATAAGTCAAGCCAGACCCTAAAAGTCAAAGGGTAAAATCGTCATTCGAAATTTCGAAAATTCTCGGATGTTACATCGACTCTGATCATGCGGAAGATTACGTGGACCGAAAAAGCACTAGCAGTATTTGTACGTTCGTGGGATGTTGTTTGACATCTTGGTTCTCGAAGAAACAATCCGCTTTTGCTGTATCCACTACCGAAGCTATAACACCCAGTGTTTTAGGGTCATTTACGTCGTCAATAAATTCACTATTTATTTTAAGTATTGTACGCGTTTGCTTTTAAATCGTAATTGTTAAGTTAAATCGCGTAAGCTAAAAATCATCGTTCAATGTAAACGGGCATCAAACAATTAAATGTTTACATCAAACAAGTGTTAAGTAATTATTTTGAGTATAATTATTAACTTTGTTTATTTTATTTTTATTAGTTACGTAAAGTGAGTACGTTTCACGATAAATACGTTTAGGCATTCCCGGAACCACCAAAACTTTTCTACGCTTCAACAAATACCCACAATTGTACCCAATACCTAAAATTTATTAAAAATCATCATATATATCAACCCATGGCCGGATTTGATAGAAAATATCAAAGGAAATATCTCATGTTCTTCCAACTTGATATTGTACAAACTTTTCTCAATAAAGTCTTAAGACTTTCACTAGACAAAGACCATAAGACTTCCTCATTTCACTCCTAATGTTTCTTTTGACCAAAGACCTTCCTAATAGTGTATTGGACTAGTCAAATGAGTATATAATGCCCTAGCTAGAAAGTATACACATACACTCTCATTTTATTTAGTGAAAAACACAAAAACACTCTTTTTGTTTCCTCTCTAACCCACGACATCAATCAAACTCATACAAAAACCAATACAAAAATTATTTACAACATTTACTTACATTCCTACAACATATCTAAGATGTTCCAAGGTGACTAGAATGTTTGGTTTGGAGTTTACAAGGGTTAATTAAGCAAGAAAGCAAGATTAGGGTTTCAAGTGGTTTTAGGGTTTTCAAATATTATAAGCTTGGGTTAAGTAGCTAAACAAAGGTTTAGATCACATTGTTCATCACCACACATCATATTAAGGTTGTCTAAAAACCTTAATCTCTTTACTTTTATGATTTTATGCATATATAATGTGTGTATAGTTAATCACCATCTAAGAAGTTGTTTACTTGTAAAAAAAGGGATTTTTACACTTGTTTATGACTTGGTAAACTTTTATA